>KQ965801.1:123531-161901 GCA_001574975.1 Gonapodya prolifera JEL478
GCCCAGAAAGGGCCTTATTACACACAATAGACGGGGGAAAGAACCCCCCTTTACGCGCCTAATCAATGTGCAAGTGCAGTGGGCCCGACATTAAACTGGAGGTGACTTTAAATGGTCTCTCGATATGGACACGTGGAAGATGGACTTCGGCAAGCTTGTCTCCACTCTTGACTCCATCCCAATCTATGGGAAAGTAGTCGCCGCTGTCGTGTGCGGGGCATATCTAAGCCATGGCTTATACTTCTCGGGAGGTAGGAACCCTTACAACAAGCAGCAACTGAAAGGAAAGATTGCCATCGTTACTGGAGGAAACACAGGAATTGGCTACAAGACAGCCATGATGCTCGCCCGTAATGGAGCCGAAGTTGTGCTGGCATGCAGAGACTCTCCCAAGGTACTTGCCTTTTTGACGCAGACTTTTTTGATGTTTGCTAAATGTATGCTTCCAGACCAAACGCGCTGTAGAATCTATCAAACAGGCGTCTGGTAACGCAAAAATTTCGGCAGAAGCACTAGAACTTGACTCGCTTGACAGTGTGCGGCAATTTGCGGTACGATGGAAGGAATCTAAAAGGGCGATCCATTTCTTGATCAACAATGCAGGGATTTTGGTGAGTCCTCAGAATGAAATGCTTTATGAATAGAATTCTTCAGATCACCTCTCCTCCATACAGATGCTCCAAAAGAGAGGCACAACTAGGGACGGTTTTGAAATGCAGTTCGGCGTGAATCATTTAGGTCATTTTTTGCTCACGTGAGTTCACAAATTTCCGACTGTTGCGGTGAAACTGAAAGTGCTTCTCGAACAATTAGAAACCTCTTGATCGACACAATCAAGTCCACTGCCGTTAACGATCCTGTACGCATTGTTAACGTATCAAGTGAAATGTCGGAGCGAGGCGTCATGGATTGGGACGACTTGATGAAATCAGAACCTGGAAAGTACGACCCAATAGAAGTTTAGTAAGTTCTTGATCTACTCCCATCAGCTTCCATTCTGAATTTAAGGAAACTCGAAAATCTCTCAGCGCACAATCAAAACTCGCAAACGTTCTTTTCATGGTGGAGTTGCAACGCATTTTGACGCAAGAGTGTCCAAAATCAGACATTTTGGTGACCTGCCTTCATCCTGGAGCTGTTCGAACAGAACTTGGCCGTCATATACTTGATGGCAGACCTATCGCATCTGCTTTGCTATTCAGTGTGCTCTATCCACTTTATGTCACGGTCCTAAAGTCGCCGTGGGAGGGTGCCCAGACCACACTTTACTGTGCACTGGCACCGTCGCGGGAACTTATAGCTGGAGCGTATTATGCGGATTGCGCACCGAAACGCCATCCGCAAGACGTAGCAAGGGACCTCCAAGCTGCAAAGAAGGTAGGTGGTGATAAATGACTGAGTGCAGTGTCAATTATTTACTGGCTGGACCTGACAGTTGTGGGCTGTATCGAAAGAGCTGACCCACTCAGAACAATTATAAGGAATTTGGTTGCGCAGAAACAGATTCTTGATGTCTGATTAAATCTTTTTGGGGATGAGTGTGATCACAGTAGTGTAATGGGCATCGCCTGACGATTATGATGCATTGTGCGGGAACCAATGTACTCTATTACATTATGTCCAATCCTTCTGAACAAAACTCAGCTTCACTTTCAGTACAATGCCGAAATATGCTTGCGTCCCATTTAAGGCGAACAATGGTAGGAGACTGCGCGAAGGTGATCCGAGGTACTGTCAAGTCGAAGCCTCCTTTGCCGAGGAAGGACGTGAAACCGAGATGATGCTCTGTCGGCCTGAAGTTGCAGAAGCAGGTGCTTTGTTTGTTGCTAGTGCGCTGACTGCCTCTACATTCTGAGAACCAAAAAGGATCTCTGAAAAGGATGGCATTACCCTCTCGCAAGCGCATATGTAATCAGAACCCTCAGCGTCGCAAGCTGTAGTACATCTGGACCCAAGAACCAAGGCCTGGACCCAGTTTAGGCACTATCCGGCAAAAAAAATAATGCGCTTCACAACAAAAGCACGAATGCGACGCAGCATCAGCAAAAAATGGGTGCGCTTCCCGTCGTTCTCGTCATTGGTGCAACCGGGGCAACTGGTGTCGCCATCATCAAGGGACTAGCTGATCTGTGCGTCAATGCTACCTCTCTTGATACTCCCTCTCTTCATACAAAGTCCGCCACTCCCTGCTCACTCCGCTCTCTTCCATTACTTCACCCCACCTAGCAACACGTCGCACATCGTCGCACTCGTCTGCCCCTCAACTTCCACCAACACACCCTCTCGTCTCAATACCTTGCGAGCGCTCGGTGTCGAAATCCGCACGGGGACGACTCACGACTCGCCCGATGCCATTCGCAAGTGGCTCAAGGGTGTCGACGTCGTCGTGACAACAGTCGTGATGACGGAACTCTTCTCCCAGCGGGAGGTTGTCATGATCGCGAAGGAGGTCGGCGTCAAGCGTTTTGTGCCGAGTGACTTTGGACCCTACTGTCCGCCTGGTATCATGTTGCTTCAGGATAAGGTGCGGTGCTCCCGGTTAGCAGCTGGTGTGCTGTTTGCATGAACTCGTAAATCCAACCCGTCCTAACTCTGCAAAACCTCTTGCAGAAAAACCTCGTCCGCAAGTTCATCGTCGACTCCGGTATCGGCTACACCTTCATCGACACCGACTCATGGTGAGAGCTCCCTTCCCTCTCTTCCAGCTTCCTGCCGCAGCTTCTTTTTTGCCCCGCAATCCCATCCCAACTCAGGTTACACGTAGTTCTCATGGAAATTGACGGCACGTTTCCTTACGGCACTCACGCCTTCCCTCCACCCGATCCGACCACATTCACCGTGGTAGGGTCCGGCAACGTTGCCTACTCTCTGACGCACATCGACGACGCCGGGGCCCTTGTGGCGCGAATCGTGCTGGACGAACGCACTCTCAACAAAGTTGTGTATTGTATGGGTGAGAGGATAACGCAGAATCAGGCCGGGAAAATTTATGAGGAGGAAACAAAAAAGAAGTTAACCTGGACCGCGGTGAGTTCTTAGAACTGGTAGTGGGGGGTCGATGGAATGAGGCGATACGGTGACGAAATCGAGTTTACTGGGTGGAGGCAAAGGAGCAATTGCAAAGTAAATGACGCCTACAAAATATTCCCTCCCACACCCACAGACTGATGCCGATGCCCTCCTCACCCGGTACACCGCTCTCCACGCCTCGCTCCCCCTCATCGAGTCCGACCCTCCCATATCAAACGAACTTATCCTGACCGACTATGCCGTGTCGCGGTGGATCCGCGGAGACAACAAAGCCCCCAGGGGCGCCCTCAAGAGCTGGGAGCTGTACCCGGAGTACAAGTGCGAGGAGTGGCGAGATTGGTTGAGGGAGGCGGTGACGCAGGGGAGTGTGGTGGGTGCGAGGTGAGACGGGTGTGGGTCTTCACCCTGAGATATGAAAAGGGGAAAAGTACAACGGGAATCGGATTTATGCAAAAATAGATCCCTAGCGTCATCCAAAATGCACAAAACACAATAGACCTCACGGAGCACGTGAAATAACAACGAATCCCGCGCCGGAGCAGCATCCAACACTACATCTGGCTCCCTCGTGTCTAAAAAGACATCGATACGTGCGGATCGACACGATGTGTCCTTGTGGTATTTGTCAAGAAACCTTGCACAGACTCATCACCTACATCGGACGAACCCAGGTGCGGATGATGTTCCCAATCGAAATATCGGATGAGTCAATGAACTGGCGGGGATTGTGTAATGATATAGTGGGGTAGTGTCCGGGTACGCCAGACGGGAGGAGTAGTGAAAGCACTGTCGCGGGAAACTCCGCGAAAAAAAACCAATTAACATCAATACTTTCACAAAAGACTCACCATTAAGATTGCGGAAACGGGGTCCACGATGACCAAGTCTGGTACAAGGAAGGCCGCCAGAAAAAGCACCCAGCAAGATAAGTGATGTGCAGTGACTCTCCAATACGTCGCCGGTTCATTCCGGTTGGTCCACCTTACCCAAGGTCGCAGCGCTCAGAGATTGGGATAGAGGCAGTAACTACCAGTTTCACGGTTTGACATTGGCGGTTGCGGGGAACAAGATATGGAGCGGATGTTGTTCTAGAACTTGCTGTCAGTGATAACTGGACTCCGAGATATTTATAATCCTGTGCTCTTGCGTTTCTCTTGTTTCGTTAGACTAGACAGCCTCAAGTTTATGAAAGCTAGGGCCGAGATAGGTCGTGATAATAATGGAAAAGTGCTTCTCCAATGTAAACGGCGAGGGAGACAAAATCTGACACTTCGACCTTTTTTGCGCGTTATGGATAAACTCTTCCACCTCGGTTTATCCAGAAGTCTAGACTCCTTGAATTGTCCGGAGCAGCCGAATGCCACGAAACCCGAGAAAGCAGGACTCTTCTGGAGCAACGCGGACACGCTGCCTGTCCAGACGCAGCCCATGTCAAGTGAGACCTTGAAAGTCCCGGTACCTCGTGAGCAGGGCACTCCTGCGAACCAGCACACGCGCTTTACAAAGACGGAGAAAGCAATGGTATTGGGAATCACTTCTTTGTCTGCACTCATCGCCCTTCTGGAGTCGACGATCTACTTGCCCTGTGAGTTCTTTTGGCCTCCACGCCAAGTGAAGAACAGAACCTTGACGTTTTTGAGTTCGCAGGCATTGTGGCCATTCAGGATGATCTGCGCACCTCAGATGTCCTTATGAACCTAACCATCACGGTTAATGTGCTGTCGACGGCCTTTGCAGTGAGTTCATCTCCCGGTAACTCAGTAACGCCATCTCGCTCTTTCCGCAATTCGGGCACAGCCAGTTGTGTGGGCTACTCTCAGCGACAAATTTGGACGAAAACCCATATACATACTTAGCAGTTTAGTGAGCCTAATGGCAGCGATGTGAGTGTCACTCGTTTCGGCCCAACAACAGCCCGTCACTCACTCCAATACAAGTGTTTTGATCTTCACCTCCAACATCGGAATGCTCATCGCGCTTCGTATCGTACAAGGCGCCGGTGCAAACGCATCCATCTCTGTCGGGCCGGGAACAATCGTGGACATTTTTCCAATCACAGAACGAGGCCTCGCATTTGGCATCTTCAGTCTCGGTCCTATCTTCGGTGGTGTCATAGGCCCCCTCATTGGCGGTGTGATTGCAACCCGCCTTGGGTGGCGACATATCTTCACCGCCGTCGCCATTGCCACATCGGTTCTCGTGGTTGCAATAATAGCGTTTATGCCAGAGATGCTGTACCGAAAGTGGGCACAGCAGAAAAAGTCTAAAGCTGGGGAGAAACCAGTTGACGGTGATGTAAACAAGTCTAAGCCAGTCGCCACAGGAGATTCTGTCATTGCTGGAATGGTGGCCCTTATCAGGACTTTGCGATACATGAAGTTTCCCTTCTTTCTTCTGATGATGTTCAAAGGAATGACCTTATATGTAGAGAGCTGGGCTGTCAACCAAGAACCACCATTCCACACTGTATAAAGATACAATTCTGATCGACCAGGCTTAGACCCACAAATGCTAGGACTCTTCAACCTTGTATACGCAGCATTCAACGTTGTCAGCTTGATAAGCTCAGGACTGATTGCTGACCGTGCCATTACGACATCGCAGCGACGCCACGGTTTCCCGAGGGCGGAGGACCGGCTGTGGCAAACTTTGTGGGCTATGGCAATGTCAATTGCCGGGCTGTTGATACTGGGTACGTTTATAGTTATCGGTGAACGCCTTTCGACTTCACAACCCCCTCGCTGTTCAACAGGACGGTGCTATCACTTTGCGGTGGATTTTAAGGTCCCAGTCATCACAGCATTCCCGCTGCTGGGATTTGGCTTCGTTGCCGCTCTCAACCCTGCAAGTGTCTATCTGGTAGAGTATGTGACGGCCATGCGATTGAAATCATGATCAGACATTACAACTGCAATGCGCAATGACCAGCATTTTCCCTCGCGAAGCGGCACCTGTTGCCTCAATCTCCAATATGTTCCGCAACGCTATCGGCGCCATTGCTCCAGTTGTTGCGCCAGCGTTGGAAGCGACGGGCGGAGTGGGAATGCAATACACGTGAGGGTCCTTCTAGTGTCGGTTTTGTTTTTTCAATAGCCTCACTATTTTGCATTGCGGAAGGACGTGGGCGCTCCTTATCTTCGTTGCCCTGATTGTCACAGTGTGGGTCATCACGTTCGGCTATCAGTCTCGTATGAAATTGCCAGAATGGTCACATGAAGGCTTGTCAATGGATTACAAGGACGAGGAATCGGTGGAATCGGACGCCAACGGACTCGGCCAAAACGGCGAACTGTCATCCTCTGCAGATCGTGATGGTTGCAAGGCTGTGTAGAATCGCTGATAAATCTATTTGCCTGTCAACGCTTATTGACTATTAGCTTCCCGTCAATTTCCGTTCATTCGTGCGCTGATTTGCGTACGCTAAGTCTCGAGTATGGGAATCACGGGAATGAATAATGCTGCTATTTTCCGAAAAGAGGATAGAGTCGTGGTTAGTGTATGAGACATGTGCAATCAACAGTAACAAGTGATCACCATAGCATCCACAAAATATCACGTAACGGGTAGCACTACACGAATGATTGAAGATAAATTTGAAGCACTGCAATAGAATACAGTTGTTGAGCTACACATTTATTGTACGTCCATTGGTTGGATGATTGTAATTGTCAAACAGATAAATAATGAAACTAGTCCCACACAATTGTTCGTCAATTGCAAGGGCTCTTAGTGTGTCAGCCAGATGAGGGTAAAGGGCTTCATTCATAATGTGCAATGTCCCCGTGGAACATATGAAGCTATATTACCGAATGTGCTCGAGTTTGATAACAATCTCTTTGAAGGTCGGACGGCCTTCAGGGTTATGAGCTCAGCAGTGTTTCTCAAACCAGCAACCTTCCAGAGTATTGTGTCTGGTCGCGATGAGTGTCCCGGACCAGGGGTCTACCCATCTCTCCAACACATCATTCACGACACCTCCCTATCAGTATGATACTGACCACATGAATTTTAGTTTTCTTGAGCGCAATTCGACGGGTGTGGACCGACTACAATCCAAACTCGAGGAGGCAAACACGATGTATGTATGCACTTCCACAAACCGACCGTGTCGAGCGGGCGGCGTTACACGCCGGTGCATTAATTTGTGGACCAACTCGAAAAGAATTTCGTGCATGTGATGGCGCTCAAGGATGACATCAAGTCGTCGTCGGAGGGGTCGAAAGGTGCTGGATTTATCGAAGCCGTACTGGTGCGACCAATGAATTTCGGACGTGTCCACTTGCAGTGACCATACCCAACGTACGTCACCAACTGACTGCGATACGGAAAGGAATTCGAGTCGTCAATGAAGCCCAGCTGGCGTCACCTGGACCAAAAGCCGGCGCCGGCGCAAAGAGCGACCATTTCCGGGACATCATGACCTCGTTCAGCGGCCGCGCACAGATCCGGTTCGAGAAAATGACAAAGAAATTTGAGAGCGCCGAAAAGGCGTTCACGGACCTGTGCGCTTTGTACGGGGAAGATCCAAGACGACTACGACGGAACGACAGAACTGTTGGGCACGGTGTGGAAGTTCCACCAAGCGTTCGAGAGCGCCAAGGCGGACAACCAAGCGTGGCTGGAGCACTTGAAAGAACTGGAGCGCAAGGAGCGCGAGAAGCAGGAGATGTAGGAGCGAAAGAGGGCCATGCAGGGGAACTCTCAAGGCAGAATCTGCCGCGCTGGGCAAGGCTGGGCTCTGAATGAACGGGCCTGACGGTGCTATTCATGATATCATCAGTGCGATTCAGATGGGCAAGGCGTTCGGAGACAAGGACCACAGAGTGTCGAGGCAGCTCACACGGGGACCGCATTGGAAGTATGTCAGCGCCAGGTCACAGAAGAGGCGTGCGCAGAGTCCGGTGAAGTTTGGGCAGGGGGTGGTGGATGAAGGGAAGCCTGGGGTGTCGGCAGCGACGTCGGATGGTGCGTCGAGGTTGGCGGTACCATGAGAATTACGTTTTTAGGTTTTGTGGATAATTCTTTGCTTGTGAGTGACAGTTTCTTAGTTATAGCAAAGTGCATAAGTTTACAAGTGATTTGCTCAGATTCTGGACGTCGGAGCTGATGAAGAAAGCATTTAACGATGTACAGATTTTTCTCAAATGCAAACTTATTTCTATGAAGAACAACGTGATTTCCACTCCGAATTACCCTCAATTGACCTTGTTGCATGCTAAGGGGCAGAACGGTCTCGGAGACGTTGCTGTTCTTGACATCAAACGTGAGGCGTATCAACCGACCCTTCTATTTCCGCATCGAATCAAAGTGCAATCTCGACTTCAACCCCACTGCGATCGCAAGAGCTGTTCAGGGCGGTCACACCGAAGCTGTGAAGCTTCTCCTCGCATATGGTGCAACCATGACAACCCTCACAAATCGACAAACGCGGTTCGATTTCGAACTCCTGTGCGCGGCAGCACGACCACCTCACGTTGAGCTGCTTCGGCTTGTTGCGTCCCAGATTGATGATCCCGCGGAATCGACATCGTATAGGTGGTACTCTGTTTATAGAGCCGCTGGAGGAAACACCCACGCCGGACACGACATGCTCCTGACCTTGTACGAAGGTCACGCACCATCCTCTGCATTATGCCTGACAGTCTTGAACGCCGCAGCGCAAGGCGGCAACTTGGTGTCGTCAATTTGCTCGCAGAAGACAGCAGGACTGTGCCGGGACGGTCAGTACAACTTGTGTACAAGTTTCATTGGGGGATGCCAGCCGAAGCCGCCGCAGCCAGAGAGTACATGGAGATTCTTGACGCGATCTCAGAAATGAAAGAGGACTGTGAGGGGAGAGACATGTTCTCCCTTGAGATGGCGGCAAAGTTCGGGCCTACGTATCGTCAAAAGACTGCTGAAGGAACGACCAGACTCCTATGCAATCATCAACCCCTCCATCGCTCAGATCGCTGCAAAACGACGATACGCTGGACCTTTGAAGTCGCTTCTGGACGCTTGGTGTCCTCCGTGAGTCGTTTTAGATCCAACTAACCTGAGCAAGGCCCTCAGCGCTACTTGCACAACAGGGTCAATCGACTCTGTTCAACTTCTCTTGGAGCGTGGTGCTGCCATGGAGGCATTCATGTTCACGGACCCAGTGAAGCTGGGGCACATTGACGCCTCGCCTTCTTCCTCCTGAAATTTGGCGACGGCTCGGAGATCAATACTGCGGCCAAGCGCCTCTTGCCGATTGCGGGGAAGTTTGGTCGTGTGATGGTGCTCAAGAAGCTTCTGCTACCGCGCGGCATGGGAAAACCATTTGTGGATATTACCTACACGAACAATAATGCTCTCATTTTTGCAATTGAGAGTGGTATAGTAGAGACAGTTTGTTGAAAGTGAGGCTAAATGTGGACGCTCATGTAGATAGTGCGATGGAAGCAGCGTCAGCACGAGGTGATTATGATGTGGTGAACGTATTGAATATGTAATCGTGCCAAAATGGCACAGCAAAGAATGGAAGAGGTGGAAAGCACTCCGGTCCCCAAGTTGGCTTGTCCCCTTGCACTGATCTGCACCGAGGGGTTGATGTTTTCAAATTGGAGAGACTTTTCAACCATGTATCGTCTTCTGCATGGAAAATAGCATCAGAGTTCACTCACCACAGTAACATCAGCACCACTCGTGCAAGCCTTTCCTCTCCAGCGTCCCCCAGCACGGACGATGTTCGGGTGGTTGAAGAAGGGAAACGTATCCGGCAGCGGAGGCGGAAAGCGCGGCGGGAAGAGTGGAGGACTCGGATTCGACGACGGAATCGACTACGCGGCTCTCGGCATTGACCCCAGCGTGTTTGAGATAGCGGGCGACGACGACAGCGGCGACGAGGGTGATGTCGATGGGCTGACTGCGGATGACATTGACGATCCGAAGCTTTTGGTGAGCGATGTCCACGGTTGGAGTGACTCGTATTCTGACATTTTTGGTTCGATTCCTCTCTCTTGTCACACTGGGCCATCTCTCCGTGACCTTTGCTTTATTGTATCTCGGTCCCTTCCTCACCAGCGTGAACTCAACGCCCTACTCGCCGCCGACTCCCCTCGCGCGAAACAACAACAACAACCCCAACAACGATCTCCTCAATCATCCACGTCCTCCCCTGCACCCGCTCGTGGTCAGGTCCCCTCAGCGGGTCGTGGTGCGCCTCCCGTGTCCAGCTCTAGTGCTGGAGGACCACCGGTACGGACACCACCACAGACTCGAACACTACTGACTCAAGCCGCTCAGCTGGGTGAAATTGATATCGATAAAGTACACGCGGAGCTGCAGGACCCTCACAAGAATGTCGAGGTCCAGTTCACGGAGGAGGACGAGAATGACCCGGAGTTGCTGGTGAGTTGGCGGTGAGGAGAGGGAGGTCTGGGGAAGACAGATCCCGTGCCGAGCTGAGCTGGTACCGTGGCGCTGTTCTGGGTGGGGAGTCGATGGGGAATCTGTGCCGCGGTGCGACAGCAGATCCTTGGTTTTGGGAGGGTACTTCAGGTGGGACGTTTCCCATCGTGGGCAAATCCTCCAAGGGTGTAGTGCGATATCGGGGCACTTGGGCGTGGATCGATGAATTGTGTGCCCGGCGTCTCGACATGCCTCGCGAGAGTGCAGCTTGTTTTTGGGAGAGTCATGTGGTCATGTGGGACGGAACCTACAAGATTGTCTGAACGTCACACTATGGCGGCGAGTCGGAGAAGTGTTTACTGCTTGGTGTCCGCCTTGGTGTGCTGGGTTTCATATTTTGGGAGGGTTCTTGCAAGGGTACTTCCCATACCCTTACGAAGCCCGCCACGATTCTTTGCAACGTTTCAAGTGTGGACCCACGGACCTGTCTCTGTTCGCCCAACGGGCACTCTGCCGCGAGAGATGACAAGTGCACCTTGTTTTTTTGGGAGCGTCCCAACTCCCAGTCTCCCACACGCGGAGTCATTCCCTCCGTGGGCGGAACTGGGCTTCCAAGAGTTTGTATCTGCACTCGTCGGAGTTGGTGTGTTGGAATGGTTTATTCTTCCGTGCGCGCTCTGGTGTGAGAGTGCGGGGCGGTTTTGGTGGGGTCTTGTTGGGGCGGGTTTTATTGGAATCCTCCATGATGACGTCGTTCGTAGCTTCAGCGTGGAGCTGGGGGGTTGTTTATGATGTTGGCGCTCTGGTGCCAGAGGGCAGCTTGTGTTTTGGGGAGGGGTCACGTTGTGGCGTCATTCCCGACTTCGACGGAGTGGAACCTCCACGGCCTCCGTGGCGAAGTGGTGCGCATGTTTTTCGGAAGGTTTACGTCGGGATAGTTGGTTCCCAACGGTGAGCGGAACCTCCCATTTGTCTCTCGACACCTTCCTCGCGTCACTGGGTTTCGGAGGTCGCGGGTTGATTTGTCGCGGAGTTGACGCTCTGGCGTGACGATGCAGCTCATTTTTGGGGAAGGAATGAGTCGGAGCGTCCCCAACGTTGGCATACCTCCCAGCTTCATCGATGTTTGAGTGTCACCGCGTTTATACCACATTGAAATCCATTCGCCTCGACCTCCTCTTTTTCGCCTCTGCTCTACTTACCTCTCCCACCCCCCCGCCTCCAAGGCCGAACTCTCCAAAGTCGCCTCCCTCCCGTCATCCAAGTCTGCACCGGCTTCCACACCCGTAAAACATCCAACGCCACAAAAGGTGCGCTACTCCTAGCCATCTACTGACAGAATTTATCCTAACCCGTCGTCCCGCCTTTCCTCGCTAACAGCCTCCACCCCCCCCCACCTCCCCACCACACCGTTCCTCCGCCACGTCAACTCCGCCCGCCACATCACCACCACCCCCTCGCTCGGGCCGGGGTCGTCCCCTTCCTCCTCCTCCACCTGGCGGCGCCCCAATTCCACGGCCGGGGCTCGCACCTTCCCCTCCTGTCACACGTACTCCACCCACCACCGCACCCCGCCCAGCGCCGCAACCTCTCGACCCCGCCGACATTGACATCGATGCAATCCACGCGGAATTGTCTGCGGCGCACCAACAAGGCGACGTGGGTGTGGAAGTCGAGTTGACGGAGAAGGAGGAGAGGGGTGGGGCGTTGCTTGTGAGTTGCGGGCTTGGGGACGGAGTCGCGGTGCTCGGGACGACGCGCTAATGCGCGGTCACCACCTTACGTCAGGACGAACTAGCGGCGCTGACTGGCGTGCCTGTCGCTCATTTTGCGGTTCCTGCATCTCCTTCCGCCGGACCTGCACCTGTGCCAATCCCACCCTTGCCGGCGCCAACGTTGGTGTACGAATCAGCACCACACAACCCCATGCGTCTGAACTTACCAGACGATGACGACGATGACGTGCCTCCGCAAGCAACCTCGCCCACCACGACAACCCAACTTCCCACCGTGTCAACCCCATCAACCTCCACCCTTTCGTCCTCGCTCCCGTCTCCCCCGCCGCGTGCGTCATCACTCGTTTCGTCGCCCACCTCACCGTTCCCTCCCTCTCCGACGGCCGTCTAGCTTGTCGTGTCGTCCGACCCAGTGCTCCCTGACCAGGAGCAGGAGCAGGAACAGGAGCATGAGGACCAGCCGAGGAAGGATTTGCCGAGTGATGACGAGGACCCGGCAGCGGGTTGGCTCGACTCCCACATCACGGGGTCGGGGGCCGTTCCGAGTCATCAGTACCCCCAACCTGCACCACCTACGCAGCCCGCGCACCAATCACCGCTCCCCGTACCACACTTACCCGTTGTTGTACCGTCTAGGTTGGCCAGTGGGTCCCTGGCTGGGGCAGCGCGGTGGCCACCTGTAGGGGGTGTCGCGGTCCTCCCAGGGACGCCGTCTCCACCACTTCCCCGTCCCGCACAGCTGCCGCCATCACCTGCTTCCTTTTCTCCACCCCAGCCACCACCAACCGCCCCACTTTCCCTCTCCGCTCTCGTGTCGGCCTACAAGTCAGCCGCCCTTGCGCACAAACGCGCCTCAGATGTTCCCGGAGCCCGCATGCTCCTTATGAAGGCAAAGGAGATGGAGGCCGCCGTGGAGGGACGCGTGCCACAAGGGTGGGCCGTTCCACCGCGGGATCCGGAGGAATGGGTCCGGAGCCAGAGTGCACCGTAGCAAGGGGTGGTCCAGTCGCAGCAGCTGGCGGGAGGAGCGAGAGAGTGGCAGCAACAGCCACTTGACCAGGCACATCTTGTTGCACAGGGAGTGCCAGGTCAGATGACTTCTGCTCAGCCGCAACCACCACGTCCTCGAGTGACCCCATCCAACCCCGCGCCGGCACTCATGAGCATCCCGCCCAACCCGCCCGTCCTCCCCCACTCGGCGCCTCTCCACTTCACTCCCCTCGTGGTCGCGCCTCACCGACAAGCTCAACTCGCCCACCTCTCTGCGGCATATTACCTCGCTCAGGCTGATAAACAACGGGCACTGTTTTTCCACCAGAGGAAGAAAAGAGACCTTGCCGACATGAAGGCCCTCGAGGCTGCATCGGTCATGCCTCCGGGGAAGTACGTGGATCCCACGGTAGGGTTCGAGACGGTGCGGTATGAATTCGCGAGGGTGAATCAGGACCTGGCGCTGAGCGAGCTTGAGGTTGTGGTTGTGGGTGTCAAGGGCCTGAGGCACCCTCAAGCTAAGGGAGAGGCGCTGGAGACAACGTTGGTGTGGGATATGGGATACCCTGTTGACGACGAGGGGAAGACAAAGCCCGATGGTCGGGGTGAGACGCGGCCTGTGCAGGGTGAGGACCCGCAGTGTATTGAGGGCAGGAAGATTGCGCTTGAGAGGGGGCATCCGGCCACGCGGTGGGCGGAGCGCAGGAGAGTTACAGTGGAGGTGTGGTTCAATCAGGGGTTCTTCTGGGGGAAGACGTGTTTGGGCAAAGGGAGTGCACCCGTGACGGAGTTGTTGAATAAATGCGAGTTGGAGTTGAGCGTGCCGGTGAGCAGTTTCACGGCAGATCTCTCATCATTCTGTTTTTCTGACATTTTATATTTGCTGCTACAGCTGGCCGATCCCACCTCCCCGCGCCGACTCACAGGCGCAGTTGTCACCATCCGCTTCAGACTGCGGAACCCACTTTTGAAACCAGATATGGTGCAGGAGGAGGAACGCTGGACAACGTTGGAGTGGGGTACGCATAAGTATGCTTTGCCCCAACTGAGCCCCGCGAGCGCCGTTCAGGGCCACGTCAGGGCGGGACAGACGGGATCAGCTGCCTCGGCGCCAGTTGGAGTATCGGGAAGGCCGACACCACCCCAGGTCGGTGCAGCCGGGAGAACGCAGTCGGTGCAGTCAGGCGGTGGTGGAAGGCCGGTGTCGCCGCAGCCAAGGCCAGTTTCTCCACAGCCGAGACCGGCTTCACCACAACGAAGACCAGTGTCTGGTCAGCTTGGGCCAGCAGCGGTCTCTCCTCAACCGGCCGTAAAGCCAACACCCCCGGCACCAAGTCAGAGCCAGCGCACTCCCTCCGTCAAGCCACCTGCAAGTCAACCATCCGGTGGCGACGATGACGATCCCGATACGCTCATCGCGACATTTGACAGTCCCGACTCGATCGTGTCCAACGAGGTAATGATGGCCGAGACTGCGGTGCTCGAGAAGGAGATTGTCGCTGCGAAGGCGGCCAAGGATAGAACCACGGTTGATGAACTGGAGGAAGATGGGCGTGGAACTCAAGATGCAGGTTTTGGCGGTGCTGGTGCAGACGGGCAAGTTGGAGATGCCAGGAAAGTTTTGTTGTTATGAAGCCAGTATTACTTATCATGTACTCCAATCGCTACTCTTTGTTAGACTACTCCAAGCAGCTCACAGCTGCGATTGCATCATCCAAAACCCTTGCGCTCAAGTTCAAACGTGCTGGTCGGTTGGACTATGCCAAGCGCGCACTGGAGCGGATGAAGATCATGGAGAAGGAGGTGGCTGAGGTCGAGCAGATGATGAAGGAGGATGCCGAGGAGGGATAGTTTCGTAACATTGGATAGGCGAAATGCATATGTTTAATTGGACGCGAAGGGACGGTGAATACAATCTCCGAAGAGAATAATAAGTAAGAGGTTGACAATGATGGAAATCGTCTTCAACCACGTTTATTTGAATTTGGTCGCTAAGATCAATGTTTCCTAAAATGGCGTCCTCAAACAGTGTCCCAAACACTGAATCTCAGGGAATCGTTCCGGCTGAAGCCTCGTTCGGAACTCGCTCACGGAAAACTACCCTTCGCGTTGAAAATATCGTTCTGGGAGGAGAACCTATGGTGCAGTCCACACTATCGCCTGCAGCACGATGTGCTTACTGTCGTGGTCCGGTACGAGCGGGGACCACTTTGGGGGCAGTTCGTGTCCCAAAGATGTAATCGCCTGGGCTTAGCCCGGAAGTAATGCAAATGTAGTCTAAGGGCCTAAACCTATATAGCCATAGGGCCTACACAACGTGGTCCGTACCATTCTACCACATTACGTACCGGAGATCCTTTCACAAATCCAACGTTTCGCGCCGACACACGCGGACCGGTACCCAATACAAAAGTTGGCACTTGTGTGGGTAAGTTCTTTGGAGCCTTTTATCGGGTCCTGCAATTATCGTTTCAAGTTCTGGTTCAATTTCCCATTTCGGACAACAACCTGTCCTGTTGTCCCACGACGCCGAGCGTGGCATCGCCCAGTAACAAGATGGAAGTGGTCGCACGTACGCATCGACGGAGCATCCGACCCTGGGAAAATACCACCACAAATCGCTTCATTCCTGATGCTTCGCAAGGGAACTCGCGCTCTGGTGAAACCGGTCGAAGTCGAACTTGACCTTTCGCTCGACGGAAGCTTGGAAGGTCTTCACGAATTCATAATCGCTGCAGCCCCTACCGTTGAGAGTTGGATCATCCAGGCGAGCGGCAGTGGAGGCTACCGTTGCTTTACTCTCCACCACTACCAGGGAAAGAGTTCGACGGTTGACTGTGAATATTTTTGCCCAGGATGGGGCCGATGCTGTGGACATTCTGAATGGACGCTGTCCGAATCTACAAGAAATACGTTTTTACAGTGGACGCCAACTTCCTCGTTCCGTGACATTCCGCCATGTTTTATCACCTGCCTCCATTCGCCGACTCTCGCTTACGTATCTACAAGACGAGGATTTCCACGATTCCTTTGACACTATCTTTCTTGATGATAAACCTCACGTGTCTCGAATTGGACAGCTCGAACGGCTTCACAAAAGATCAACTCCAAAAGCTTTCGGCACTAAAAAAGCTGGAGGATCTCCTTCTGCGGGGTGCCGCATCACAATTCAACTCCTTTGAGGACGACCTCGTACTCCTTCTTGAAGACGTTGGCTCTTCCCTCCAGGATGGGCATATTATGTTTTGCCTACAACGCGGGACAAGGTTTCCACACGCTTTGTCCAAAACTCCGCGTTCTTCATCTGGAAAACTGTTTCGTTGGTGAAACTATTGATTTCCTCATCCCCATCCGGCATTTCACTACACTTCCGCATTTGAAGTATTGGGGTCTCGGACCGGAAGACGTGGAAGCCGATGTGGGCAAAGAGAACCTCCTTCGTGACATCTTGGTATCCCGGGACACTGTTACTCGTTTCGTGGTGGTGGAGGTCTTCAAGTGGATGATGATCAACATCCTAGTGTCACAGTTGGAAAGATGTGGTTGGTCGAATGGTGGGAAATGTGCTTGTGGGGTATTCGATTCTTGTGAGATATCGACGTTAGAGTATTTGACTATGCAGCAAGTTATCCATCATGGATAGTACTAAAACGTCAATCGACTTGTTTTCACGGCGGTGTAAGCCTCATAAGAATGCACAACTTCGCCACTAGGACAACTTCCCCATAAGCTGCGGCTTCGTCACTGAGGACAGATGCCATCACCTCAGTTGTCGCCGGGAGCGCGATGCACCTTCGTTCCAGAGATTCTTGAGCGCATCCCAAGTCTCTTGCCCAATCCCCTGAGGAAAAGCAATTCACGGATCTTTGTCTTGTTTGGTGGGTTCAGTGTCATGTTTTCTCAGACGTGTATCACGATTCACGGAACTAGCCCCAACCGAAAACGACAGCCGCGCCTGGTATATCCCTGCGTTAAGAAGATTGTGGGAGCATCTGGAGATTAGAGGGACCGGTCTTGATGATGATGTTCCAAAAGAAGTAACCGGATTACTGAAACTTCGTGATGGGATTCGCGCACTTGTGAAGCCCGTCACTGTGTCGGTCTCCTTTTGCCCCAATGGCGGTATCGAGGACTTCTTGAGTTCACCATCGCCATCGCCCCAACTGTTGAGCAATGGCGGATCCAGCAGTTTGGGCTCGAGGAAATTGGGGATGTGCTGTCGATTGCGCCAAGAGAGAAACTTCGACATTTGAATGTTGAAGTTCACACTCTCTATGGGGCACTGACTTTGAATAGGCTTCTCGGACGGTGTCCCAATCTGGAGGAACTCTGGGTTAACGAGTTGACAGACGAAGAGGGAAACACATCACTCTGTGAGCTGCCATCGCCTGGGTCTCTTCGACGGCTCTCCATTGAGGGTATGTATGGAGACACTCATGTTGACGACATCTGCAACAGCCTTCAAGCAATGGTCAATCTCAAGTGCCTGAACCTGGGCAATTGCGAGTTTGGTTTTCGAAGGACAGACTCCAACGGCTTTCCAGCTTGCAAGGCCTTGAAACTCCTGCGTTATGTGGTGAAGATCTAACAACGCCCACCACATTTGTGGAAAACCTTGTTCCCCTTCTTGAGAACGTGGGCTCATCTCTCAAACAACTTTACATCAAAAATTTTGGCTTTGGTATTGAACAAACCATGCGCACGCTATGTCCCAATCTCCAGGTCCTCGTTCTGGACGAATGCTCTGAGGACTCCATCGACTTTCTTATTCCAATCAGACTCGCGACAACGCTGCCCCATTTAAGACCTTTATGCCTACGACCAGAACCGTTGAGGCAAAAGAAAGCTTTCTGCGGGACATTTTACAAATGAGGCAGATACCGCTCGAGATCATGGTCGGATCAGATACAGTGATTGGGCCTGTTCCCAGGGTGATTTTTGGAGATGTACAATGGAGTGGATGGAACATAAAAAGAATGTATAACGATCGCATTGTCAGAATTGGCGAGAATAATACATAAGGTACAAAACAATGCGATTAAACACGAATTCGCCGAATGCGATCAAATATCTATCACCACAAGGGACAGGGGTGCTTCTTCCTGAATCACGGAGTCTGTTTCCTGACCGCACTGCGCACACCCGCCAGCAACATGAAATGCAGGGACAGCGGCGACAGACGAAGTAGATTTAGCTAACGTATCACCCATCGACAAAGCTTGAGCAATTATCTTTCGCAAACTCTCCACGGTAGAGTCCACGTCATCCAAAAATCCAACAGACACGCGGCAGAGAGCCTCTCTTTCGACGCTGGATTTGGTGAACGGATCCGTCCGCGAGTAAGGGCCCCCAAACGACGTTTTGTACTCAAGCTGCGGTGAGCAATCGCTCATGGCTTTGAGCGCACTGTATGAGTCGCATTCCAAAGTAAAGGTGAAGACGCTGGGATACAACGTCTCTTCGCCAATGCGTCGGAACATGCTTTTCGCGAGGTGATGAGATGGGTGATCGGGGAGGCTGGGATGGATGATTTTGCCCACACCAGGTACGCCGGCGAGCTTCTGGATGATCCGCAAAGTGTGCCTGGAGCTCGCCATGACCCGCTCCTCCTGCCACTTCAAGGCTTCTACCACAATCCCAGCCGTGTGCGGAGAGACATGCACCCCATGAGCACTCAGATACGTTCCTGCCACGTGCATGAACGTGTCCAGGTTGGACACGATGAACCCGCCGATGACCTGCCCGGCGGAATAGTATTTGGTCACCGAGGACACCACCACATCCGCCCCGTGTTGCAGCGGATTATAAACAACCCCCGACAGCCACGTATTATCGACGCACACGGTCAGCTCACTTGAGCTCGCGCGGAGATGTTTGATGATGGATGTGTCGAACACTTTGCCGTTTGGGTTCGAGCACGATTCGACGAACAGAGCGTTGCACTGACCCTTGAGGGTGGTGTCGAACAGACGCTGCACGGCGTCGGAGTCGGAGGCGTCTACGGGGTGCAGGGTGAAGGGACCGAAGAAAACTTGGTGGTATTTGAAGGTTTGCTTGGCGAAGGCGTAGCTCTCCTCGCCGTAGACACTGCAATCGTTTGAGTAGAGCGTGGTCGAGGCGGGTCGTGAACGTCATTTTCGTGCACCCTTGACTCGTTGACAACTCACAGGTTCCACTTCTTCCCCCTGTTGATAAGACACAGCGCCATCAACACCGTGGAAATACTCTGAATTCCCGACGTCGTTGTCGCGCATCTCCTGCAGTTTCCGTAGAGCGCCTTCAGCGCGGATTCGAGCTCGCGAAGCTTTGGAGAGGACGTTCGCTGGTAGTGGTTGGACCCGGGGGAGAGAACGAGGCTCTCGTCGACGTCGCGGATGGAAGGTTCTGGGAGAGTGCGGAGGGCGAGTTGGATTCGCGATGGACAAGGGGAAAACGGTGTGTTCTCGGGTCGGGCTTCGATTTGGGAGACGGTAACGGAGAGCGACACTCACCACGGGTCGGCGGCATCGAAAGGTCGTCGGAGCTCTGCAGTGCTTTCTGCGACATCGCTCGTCACCGTGTTGTTGGGATTGCCTCAGGGTTATTGAAGCGACCGATGTCAGGCCTTTGGGTTTCCCCACAGCTGAAAAAAAGACGTGTCGAAGCGACTCACGCGACACCCCCAGGAAATCGCTAGCTGGGACCGTATTGGATGATCCCAATCTCGTCCGTTCCCAACTGACAGGAAGCAGGGGTTCTGTGATAGTGTTCAAAAGACACGTGGATGAAGTTCCGGGTGGTATACAAATCAATAATCATTATCTGCACATCTTACAATACCAAAAACTAAAACCGCGTGAAAGCGTTTAACAGTCTACAGACGCGCTTGAGTGGCAGGAGCGGTGGTGGACGCTGTGGATTCAGGGGTGGCCGCGCGACCGCGGGGACCGAGCTGGTTGAGATACTTGATCATCTCGTATTCGGCGTCGTATGTCCAGTGGGGCGAGAAAACGCTATTCGACGAATGATGGAATCGCCTCGTTAGGAATACCTGGCCTCGATGTCATGAAAGAAACGCAGACTCACCTCGACGACTTCCCCCACTGCTTCTTGAACGCGTCATCTCTATCTTTCTGCAGCTGCCCATCATGCATATGGAACGTCGCCCTTGCCCCGTCGGCGCCGTTCACGATCGCCGTCGTGCGGGGCTTGCGCACCTTCTCGTACGCCTGCAGGGCCACGTTGATAGGGAGGGCCGAGTTGAGGGCGTGTGCGAGCGCCGCACCGTCTTCGACGGCTTGTGCGGCGCCCTGAGCCAGGTAGGGCACCATGGCGTGGCAGGCGTCACCGAGAAGGGTTGTTTTGCCGCGGACCCAGGTGCGCAGTTCGCCGCGTTTGATGAGTTGCCATTTGAGGTATTTGTCGGACATGGACATGAGTTTGATGATTTCGGGACTGGGAGGAGTTGCGGAGTGAGTGTGTTTGATCAAGGACGATTGTGGCAAAAGCTGTATCTTACTCACCTCCATCCTTCGAATTGTTTCAACAGCTCGTCACGGCTACCTTGTTGGTTCCAGCTCTCGTCGGTTTTGCCTTCGTCCAACGAGCAAGTCACGACGTTGACGAATTTGTAATCGCTGATAGGGTACTATGGAGAATACGCGTCAGCCAAGAGTTTCAGAGCGAGTGGGAGTGGAGTCACGGGTGTCACTTACGTGGACAATGTGAGCGTTGGGTCCAACGTGGTGGTTCATGGCACGGCTGTGAGGGATGGAAAGTGTAGATCGGTACAGAAATTGAATCAGAAAGGCCAACTTAGACGTACTCGAGGGTAAACGCCAACTCCGGGTGCTTCTTAACTTCCTCCACGGGAATCAAGAACCGGTACGCCTGGTCCCCACTCGGCTTGGCATTCTCCTTATCCTGCGTCACCGCCACTTTCACAACACTCCGCACACCATCAGCCCCGATCAGGACGTCCCCGGAGTAAGATTTCCCATCGGTCGTCTTGACGGACGCGGCCTCGCAGTCTACGGACGCGACGACGGTGTTGATGATGATTTTAACGGGCGGGCCGGGGTTGCGAGCCGGGTACGAGAGCGTGGGCGCGACGGCTTCGTCGAGGAGGATTTTGTGGTAGTCGGCGCGGTGGATGTGCCAGTAAGGGACACTAGATGAATATGACGATATGCGGGGGCCGGGACAATTCAGGGGAGGTTGGGCAAGCTTCTACCCGTAATCACAGGTAAGGGCAGAAAGAGAAACTCACCCCATAGCCTGCTCCGACGGGAATGGCCAGTTGGCGAGCGGCGCGACATTGTCGTATCGCCAGACGCGAGCGTTGAGTGGTCTGCCAAAGTGTGGCCACAGGAGGGGCGCATCAATCTTCCCGCTCTCTGCGAACACGGCCACGACGCACGACGGCGCACGCACCTGCAGGCGACTTTCTCGACCTTCTCTTTCAGCCCCCAGCGCACGAGAATCCGACCCGAGTTCGGCGGAATCTGGATCCCGGCGCCAACTTCGCCGATCTGGGGTGCAGCTTCGAGAATCACGGTCGTCCACCCTTCGCGCCGGAGTGCGATGGCGGCGGCGAGGCCTCCAAGACCGGCACCGATGATGAGAGCGGTTGGCATTTTCGTTGGTGGTGGAAGTGTGGGAAGTACGGAAGGCTGGAATTTAGTAAGTCGGGTCCATTATTTATCCCCTACGTTCCGGGATAGCTACCCCTCCGAGACGGACTCCAAGCCGATGGCTCAGAAGCCTTTGGAGTTTCTTAATTTCCTGTGCCATGGTGTGCTTGGCGTGCCAGCCACCTGGTGCCCTTGGCTCTCCTTGGCCTTTTACGAGAACGCGCTAAGTTGGTCGTCTTTGGCCGTCCAGACGTAAAGGACTCCCGTAGTTGTTGTCCAACTTCTGTACAGAAATAGAATAAAAAATATTTTACGTTCTCTCTTGCTAAGTAGCTGTACATCGAACCACACCTGATCTGGACGAGTCGTGATGAATCCACCCGGTAGCAAAGTGTCTGGTCACCCCACAGGTGATTGATTCCGATCTGCGCCACGCACCGACTGCACAGACCGACTCACAAGTCGCGAGTCGCAGGCGACGGTGTCGGGGGATTGCATCGTGATTGTAGTGGTGAAACCGAGGACTGACTTGGAGGCCGAGCTTCCTGTGTCTGGGCAGCTCCATCCCGCGCGGTGGACGGAAAAGACTCATACCGAGGTGCAGCTGCTGGAAGTTCTATTGCGACTGTGTCTCCTGATTGAATTGGCGGAGGTATGGATGAAATGTACGAAAGCGGGAAGTACCTGAGTGCGTGAGATGTTGCGTTGAATCCCTGGTGTCACCGGAAAAGAGAAGCGTCAGATTACAAGGGAAAGTACAGTAGTCAGAGATCTTGCACGTACTGAAACCCATCCGTCCACGAAAACCAAATTCACGAAGACCTCGTCACCGACTGCGAGGTTCACCTCGTCCTTCTCAACCCCACAGAAACTGCAAACCGGAAACATCATCTGCCGGATTGTGATAGGAGGCCGAGGTTGCCTGGCTGGCCTGCTTGAAAGCTCGAGCCTACGCAATTCTTTGTCGGTTTTGAGTGTTTGATTTTCTGACCCTAGTCGGTAGTTTTCGGACTCCAGTGAAGCCACGCGGGACTGTAATTCAGAAATGTCCTGTTGGAGGGATGCGTGGCTTGCATGCTTCAGCTCCATTGAAGCAAGGCGTGACTGCAAGGTGGCAATGTCCTCTTCCAAACGTTTGTTATCATTGGAAAGCTTTGTGTTCTCCAATGAAAGTTGGGAATTTTTGGCACTCATAGCATCCAGCTCTTCTCGCAAAGTCTTGGCAACCTGTTTGAGTGAGCTCAAAGTGGCCAGCGAGGCTCTTTAGGCCTTCGTTCTCACTCCTCAGTGTCTCATTTCGAGCCAGAAGAGCCACATGGTCTCCTGACAACTGAGTTACTCGTCCGCGGAGGGACGAAACGTGATCCTCAAACCGGGTACATCGATTTTGAAGGCTTGTTTTGCCATCCTGCAGACGCACATTGTTGGTGTGGAGTGTCACATTGCGGGCTTCCAGAGCGTCCTTCTCAGTGCGGAGAGAGAAATTGTCCTGCTCAAGCTCTTTGATGCGGAGTTGATGAGGCGGCACTTCAATGCCAGTCGCCGTGGTGGGTTGCGATGGGGGACAAGATTGACATGAGGATATGGACGTAGAATCGGCATACGCAGATGATGCAGTAATTTTTCGATGAAGACTGCATCATCACTGTTTCTGGCTGCATCCTTCTCTATCCGTGTCACTTGGGCCCCATAGGCGAGCAAAAGTCACACAATCTCAATGTCAGGTTCGAGGACGAAAGGAAACACATGTCCATCTTCCGGGTTCCTTGAGTAGTCGATCACTACACGCCCTCCAGGGCTGTTTATCGACACGGAGTCCCTCCAATTGGGGCTGTCAGATGTCTTGTCACCATCGTACCAATTCCATGTACCACCACGTCCTATGGCAAGACATGGCGGGCTCGGATACGACTCCGTGCCCTTCCATCTCTTCCTGTCCCATTGTTCTTTGCTCCGAATCGAGCGCGTTTCGCCCACCATCCAGGAAATTTTGCCTTCCACGTTCGCTCCCTTTTCTAACAACACTTTGACAACGTCCCTGCTTCCATGAAGGATCGCCAGCGTCAGTGCATTCTCGCAACAACAGTGTTTGCCCTTGGTGACCCATTCCCCAGTCAGCCTACCGGAATGTCGCCCGAACTGAGACATGTTCTTAGCGTCTGGATCTGCCCCGGCATCAAGGAGTTCTAGAACAGAGTCCATGTAGTCTGATTCTATGGCGTCAATCAGTCGGCTGTTCAGGTCCGTCGTCATCGATGGAAGAAAAAGAGTTGACCGGTACTCGTGTTGAATCTTCGATTCGTCCTTTGACGACCAGCTCCGGCCTCTCCGCCCAGCTCCCGGTTTAGAAATGTCAAATTTTTGATGTCGCCAGGAGCCGCTGAACCTATGTACAATGATGGGACGCCAAGCACGAAACAAAAGAAACGAAGCAACACTTTAGTTCAGCCGCCATTTCAATATAACCAACGAATTTGCTCTATCGTGTAGGGAAAGTCGACGTGGTAGTGGATAGAATGGTTGGGCGGCCCGCGTAAAAAACAAAATAGATTTGGATGCTTGTCTTTGGTTGGTGTTTACCGCTGGCACCACGTTTTCGCCGCAATTCGCACATCACCACCTCACAGTTCACAATTGTTGCATTGCATATCTTACAATGAGCGTAATCACCAACACCTCTCTGGACTTTCACATTATGTATCTTAGCATCCTTCTGGTTGGCGCACTGTCCAGTCTGAGCCAAACATGTTAGCCGCGATGTGTAACAGAAATGAGGAACCTCGGGGAGATCCGATACGAGCTGCTACACTAGCTAGATACTCGGGATCTGTCAAGAACATGATTGAAGACCTTGGCCAAGGGGACCAGGGGACCAGGGGAAGGAAAGCACGCCCCTAAGTGTTTGCTATGCGTCATCCGAGGGGACACGAACCACGATTACAACGCAAACGATAAAATTGTCACATTGCCCAAGTCGGAATGCACTATGGCTCTTTTCTACGAGTGGCTTCATGGCCGAAACAATGTCATTTTCAATGCAGACAACGTCCGCAAGTTGCTTTGCTTCGACAAGTGCGACATTTCAAGTCTTTTGCTTGACATCACGCTTTACCTGGAGGTAAAGAGGCCTCTACCAAGTGTTTAGCTTCTTGGGCTTGCGGACCAGCATGACATGCCGGAATTGAAGAAGAAGGTCTGGGATGAGGCTTCGCGAGAAATTTGGTCAGCGTTCACAAAGCCTGGAGAAGGGACGAAGTGGCTTGCAGCCGTTGTTGGATCTTTCCATCCTGGCACAATTGAGAACATTGTCTTTACCAAGAGGCAGTCCATGCGTGGCTTCATTTGAGATATTGCGAAGGTGGCGAATGAATGTGGATTCTTCAAATCTGAGTGGACCCACACTGCGCAATCTCATCGTACTACCACTATGCGCCGCGTTTATTACATGCGCAATCTGTGGCTTTGCAGGTTCTCTCAAAAGTTTGAATGTCAAAACACATTATGACGTTTGCGCAAAGAAAAAAGGCTCGAGATCTGGGAGTTCCAACTCCCAGAACTACCATTTCAACTGAAATGAGGTTCCATCAGTACATCTACTAGCTTCTTGATTCTTCCATCCTTGGGGCGTTTCTGATTTGACATTTGGTGCTACCACCGAGCTTGAAATACATGTGTATCAAATTGCTTACACGGTTCGCCTCGCCTACACGCCAGTTCGGCGAAATCGCCAATTAGAATGAGCGGAGAAGCTTTGGTCCATGTGCCACAATTTGTGACCCGCCAGGTCCGGGCCCAGTTCCCGCAATTCACTGGCAATGGATTCCCCCAAACCACCCGGCTCCACTCTTGGCAAACCCAAGGCCCCTCCTCTCTCCCACACCGCCCCATCAACCAACGGCAAGGCACCCCACGCACCAAGCCACAGCTTCCACCTCACCTCTCTCGAAACCATCCTCGCACTTCTCGTCGCAGCATCGCTCGCTCTTCATGTGCCGACCTACTACAAATTCGTCTCCGACCCGGGCAGTCTGCTTGCACTTTCTCGGGCACCGGCAGCGTTCGGCATCCCCTTCATTTCGGGATTGCGACCTAGCACACCCGCCAAGGAGACCCGAGCGAAACGCTTCGGCGACCCCGACGACGACTTGCTCGGCGAGCCCTTCGATGGCGTGGCGGACTATGTCTGCGATACGTCCTTCTCGGGCGTGCACATTCTCAACCGGGACCCGTTGATGATGGCAATCGACGGCTTCTTGCGGAAGGGAGAGGCCGAATGGATCGTGAACAAGGCGTGAGTGGTCCCTCCGCACACAGTCCTCCCGAACTGTCACCCGACGCTGCCATCAACGCCAGGAAACCTCTCATGGCCCGGTCCTCTGTCGTGGACGTCGACGACCAACCCCGCGAGAAGCGCAACGACAGCTCCGAGTACCGCACATCCACATCGGCATTCTTTGACCGCCACGTGGACCCCATTCTCCACTGTATTGAGAAACGCGCCGTCGCCTTCTCGGGAGTTCCGCTCGAGAACACCGAGGGGCTGCAGGTCGTCCATTACCAGCCCGGTCAGTACTATAAGCCTCACTGGGACTATTTCCCGAGAGAGTTTGCGAGCATGCAGGAGCAGCTGCGGAGGGGTGGTCAGGTATGTATCCCGGCCCTGTGCGTCTTCCAGTATATTCACTCCGCTCAACCCCTCACCACAACCACGTCCCCCCATCACCCCAACACAGCGCGTAACCACTTTCTTCGTCTACCTTAATGAAGTCGCCCTCCCTCCCGGCGTCGCTCGAGACGCTCTTCCCAACCCGATGTCGGCAACGAAAGAACCCCTCATCGGCGCCGGGTCGACACAGTTCCCAAATGTTGGGATCGAGGTCATGCCCAGGAAGGGAAGAGCGGCGTTTTGGTGGGATGTGACGATTGATGGGAAGGATGATGAGAGGTGGGTCGTTGTTCCGACTACGTACTAGAAAGACAGGGTGTAACTCGACGCCTGGGCGCCGTTGCGAAGGACTCTCCATGCCGGTACTCCTCCCACGCATGGCGAGAAGTGGGGTCTTAACGTGAGTTAATTTCTTCCTTGCGACACGACGCCCGAATCTGTCACTTCAGCTCACCTTCCGACTCGCTCTTCCACTAAATCCTTTCGACAGATATGGCAACGAGAAGAGGCGTTCAATTGAAGGGAGCAGATACCTGCTGTTTATTTGTAGGTTTGTGTGGTGTTGCGCCTCAGTACTCACGGAACTGTAGAACGTGCGGCAGGTCCGTGTACGACTATTGAATAAGAGTATTGGGAGAAGTCAAAGCTAAAATTTTCGACGTCGTTCGGCCTGCTTTGCTGCCGCTCCGTCCTTCGGATCGAAAGCGTTCAGAGGTTCGAGTTACAGGTCCCATTTACTCGAGACCCTCCGGGCAGCGCTCACGTGACGTGAATATTGGAGGCATGTGCCATTAAAAATGCTGCAGTTACAACACCACGAGAAGTCTTAGTCGCTGCTCTACTCGAGCGTCCGGCGACGTCGCGGGCCCGACCGGAGTTCGACAAAAACACATCACAGCCCCGACTTCATCTTCTCCACCGCATCCACCACACTCTGCCTCAAATCCTTGGTCTCCTCCATCCGCCCCAGAACGTACGCTCCTACACCAACAGCGACGCCCACGCTTCCTCCCCTCCACATCCTGACAAGAATATTCCCCCCCGGCAGGGCAAAGTTCCCCACCAGCGACCCCAGAAACGCTCCGAACCCAGCATATCTGTCCACCTCCACCTGGCCCGCGTTGTTGACGATCCGGTACGCTCGGTCGTCCACACCTTCCGCGTCCATTTGGTACGACCGCGCAGCGAACGCGGCGAGGCCGAGCGGGATACCCAGGAGGGTGCCGATGCCCGCTGGGCGTGTCAGGGCGACGAGAAGCGGGCGGGGTGTTTTGGAACGCAGGCGAATGAGGGGGGCGAGGCCGAGGCCGAGGACGGATCCGGCCTGGATGGGCACGTCGGGGCGGGATCGCACAGGAGGAACATACATGCAATCGCAGCAGGGTAAAAATCGAGATCCGAAGGTGTCAGCGTGCCCGTGTCGTGGAGGCTCTCGTGTGTCACTCACCTGAACGGTTTTGAACACCACGTGGCCCGCGAGGACGGCACCGGTGTGCTTTGGCATCCCCTCGACTCCTTTTGCGTCTGACACGCGGAGAATGAGCTCAGGGCCTGTGGTCGTCATGGCGATGGGGTGAAAAGACTTGTGTGTCGGCAGAAGTGCGAATTCATGAGTTCAACCGGCACCCAAGAATCATTCACCGCAACAGTAAGTTTGGGACCTCAAAGAAGGATTCAAAGAGCTTTTAATGCTTTACAATGGTTGCGACAATTATCGATACTCGTCCTCCAAAGAGGCAATCAAACCCTCAAAATCTTACCACGGTTGTGTCCTGATGCAGCGAGAACACTCCCTGATCCACTCCTTTCACAGGAAACATGAGAATACATCGTCCGTCCTAACTCAGGTGCTTCCCTTTGTAGTGCCCGTCTCTCCAAATTTGGACGCAGGCTTCTCGACCTGCAGAGTGTCGAGCCCCATCACATTCCAGAAGTCTTCACAGCAGACCACTTTGTGCGCCTTCCAGTGAGCCTTCTGACACTTATCGTCAAAGTACATCGGCATCTGGCACCGCACGCATTTCCTCTGAGGGGACTCGTTGGTGCATCCATGTGCAGCACACACAAACTCCAAGTCCACAGATTATAGTCGTTGGATGTACTCCCGGGATCTTATTTCCAAACACAACTGCTGATCCTGGGTGATGCTGGTGAACACGGGATCTGACCTGCCCTTGGAAACTTCAAACCGTATCGGGGTTCCAAAACGGAGACGTTTCGCCAGTAGAAGTCCATTGAATGGTACGCTTCCTTCGTCAAAACACCGCTACTACCAATCTGCCGTAATTTTGCCAGGACGTTGTGGATTTTTCCATTCTCTTCCCGACCGTTGCGAAGTATGTCGCCGCTTCCCGGCTCATTCCGGGCGTCACAAGCTTGATCAAAAGATGCATGTGTATTTCGCCCTCAGAAAATTCCGCGGGCTGACGACGAGTGGGAGACTTCTTCAACACCTTATCGATTGTCTCTGAAAGAAGCCTAACAAACGCGTCCAGGAATCGAGGAAGGAGGTGGAGACTTGGCTCCAAGAGGATTTGTCGAAGCGCACGAGAGTACTATGCGAACTGGTTGAATCGGGCAGACCGAGTGAGTGATTTGTCGGTGGGTTCCAAGGGGAATGAAAGGAACGCAAACTCCTTCCCAAACGAGCTCGCGAAAAGCACGCACAAGCATTTCCGCAAGGCGACTTTGCTGGAGATGTCTTCTTCCTCACGATCATACTGTTTCCACACGACGTCGACCGCATCTGTGACGCGCAAGGCTGCTTCGTCGTACTCGATCGGGTCCGTGACAAGGGCGGCTGCATCGCTGCAAAATAGAGAATACCGGGCGATGGTCCATCCGTTCCTGTATCCACCGTCCCGTTGCCCAAACTGGAACAGAGCCTGCGCCTCCGCCTCCGTCAACGGCAAACTCATGGGAAGTGCTTCTGCGAGAGCCAATTGCTGAGGTCACATCTATTGGCAAAAGTATCGCGCAACGCACAATGCTAAAACGAAATTTGCACAAATGCAATACATTCGACAGAGGCAATTCCCTACAAACATCAATCCTTCCTCCTTATAAGCGGCCCCGCGGGCAAATCACCAACCAAACTTCCATTCCCCTTGATAATGCCACCGAGGAGCGAGTTTCGCTGCGCCGCTGACATGGGCGGGATGTAGTTCGCGGCAACCGGTTTGACCTTGGGAAGCGCCCCGGCGCTCGTGTTGTGGCTGGCCGTTTCCGAGTCTGAAATCGGGATGTCGGAACCAGGCGCGCTGGAGGTTGTTGTAGACAAGCGAATTGATTTGGGGATGCTCGCGCTGCGTGCAAAGCCAGCGCTTTGGTTTTTAAACTGTCGTGGGGAATGCAAAAGTCGCGAATCTTCGTGGCCGGTGGACGAATCACTCTCGTAACGGTCCACAGAACGCTGCTTGATCGGCGGTGTCGGCTGGGAGCTACGTGGACAAGCACAATCCACCAGGTTGATGTCGCTTTCGCATGACGTGTTTTCCAGTGCTGCGTGGGCGGATTTTAGTGCCGTTTGAGGCGACCGAGGTCGTTGTGCCTCTCTTCCAGAAAACGACGAAGACTCGTCCTTTGTCGCTGACAACTGCACGGGGACGATGGCTACTCCTGGAACGAGCTCTGTAGTCAAAGGCTTGCACTGCTCCGAAACAGAAATCTCGGGGAAGTTTGGGTGTGCAGCGCTTGTGTCAAGGAGAAAGGCGTATGCATCCTTGTTGAGCGAGAACGCCATGAACTTGATCTGGCGGAGCTTGCTTTTGCGGTTGGACAAAAATGCAGCGGAGAGGGTTTCAAGGTGACCACGAACAAGTCCTGGCGGGGGTGGGGAAGAAGCGATGTCAGGAGGGTCTGTTTTGGAACGGGTGTGTGGGAATTGACGGCTCAGTGAAAAATCCACCAACGAAGTGTTTGTCGCCAAAACCCTTGCCAGCGGTGAGATGAGCGCTTTGGTAAGATATTCGTCGCTCCTGTCCCTATCCCAGTTGCCGCTCTCCCGCCAGTGAAGACTACACGAGGTCACCACACTCGAGAGGCAAAGAGCTCGTAGAATATCCAAAACCGATCCGTGAGAAAGGAGAATGCTCGGGTGCAGTCTTGGATCGTTGCATCGGATGGTGAACGTTTGCTCGCCGTCCGATCCAAGCGCGTACCCCGAGACGGTGAGCGGGTGGGAGAGCATAAGTTCTGAGAGAGCGCTGAGCGTGTGGTGAATGCGCTGGACTTGACATTCGAGGTCGTGGCTTGAGATTCCCCTTGGTTCGTTTTGGGGTGATTGAATGGTGGTGTCGTCGGGGATTATCATGCTGTGTCGCCGTGCCGCCACAGACTCGTCGTCGTCGGACGACGCGTTCTCTGTCAGCACCCGTTCCAGCAAGATGATTCGCTGTGAGAGCGTTTCCAAGTCCACTTCGTGGGTACTGGTCGTGCTCGTACTCTCTGCGATTGCGTTTAGGGTTCGTGCTGGTGCGGTGCTGGTGGCGCTGGTGGGAGTCGGAGGCGTCTGCACAGGGGTGGTACTGGAAGTACCTGCTTGTTCCACTTTTGCCAACCTCGCCTTCAGCACTTCGAGGTCGGACATCAGCTGGCGGAATGCACTTGTTTCGATTTTCATTAAGCCTTGTGTCTCGTCTGAATCTGATCCCCTTTCGTCGACCTTGCGTCCGGACGCTCCACTCTCTCGCTTCGACATGGGGACGTGATCCCCTGCACCGGCACTGACTGGAACCAGAGTGATTCCCGACGCGACCGATCCAAAAGTGCATTCCCCTGCAAGATGTGAGCTTATCTCGCGTCGTCGTATTTTGGCGGAGCATCCCCCAGGTCGGTTCGGACAAAAGACGAACAGCTCATCCACGAGTGTCTGAAACGCAGCGTGTGGCGGGAACGATAGGACAGAGTTGCACTCTTGGCATACGGGCTGCTTGGATGACACCTGCAGTGAACGTCAGAGCCGACAAGCAATCGTGATATTTGTGACTTTCCAACAAAGTGCAGGCTTGAAGCCATCACTCACGTCCCCGAAGCATGTGTTGGGAACTTTGACACACACTTCGCAGTGGTACATGGGAGACGGTGGAACTTGAACGTACTCGGGAGTGACGGGCTGGGTGCAGTCGACGGCGAAGTTAATTTGGGTCGACACATGGACGGGGTGTGCCGATGCGGAGTGAGGTCGACTTGATTCCGGTTGCTCATTGATAACTTCAGCAGCTCTTTGATCCTTCGATGTCCGGGCTAATGATTCCATTGGACGGGAGCGAAAGTCTGCAATCAGGCGGTGTAACCTTGATCCCAATCTATGAATTCTAGTCCCGGACCACCGCAGCGACAGAGGTGTGGACTGAGGCGTCGGTACCCGGCGGTGGAAGACTTGATGGACAAACTGGAATCGTCCGATCGCTGCCTTCTCAAGGTGCGAGAAGGTGCGAGCGGAAGATTTGTGTCAACACCGCACCCGAGCAAGCTGCATGATACTTAGAAGTACAGTAACGTCAGCAAATCAAGCACCAAATAAAATTCAATTCGAAAAGTGGAGCGTGGAGTGACAATATGTAAATAATATGTATTCCGGCTCTCAACGATCAATGATAAGGAAATGAGCCCTTGGAAACTGAGACTGACTACACAATACTGCGGTTTAGTCTAGGAGTCTATGATATCACATTCAACTTCCTTCCGGTCCCACTCTCCGCTTTGATAAACAATCCTCGCGACCTTGAGTGAACTTCGCAATGTTCTTCACCAGCCTCGTGTTCACCAAAAGACCAAGGAACATAGTCATGAGCTCCAGGTCGAGTCGTTTGGCGCTTCCTGTGTCCGTCACCCCGAGCTGTCTGAGATGTCTCCCCGCCAGCCCCTGCCCCCAGATTGTTTCGAAACCCAACTATTCTTCCCTCAATCTCCAACTTGCGTCCCTGATCCTTGACAACTCTCGCCTGCATCACGTACCAGTCCGGCAGCGGTATCGGACTCAGAAAGTCCACCGTCAACGTCGCGGTGAATATAGCGCCCTTGGTGTGGAGCATCCCCGTGAGTCCCAGGTTGTCGTCGTACAGGGAAGAGAGACAGCCGCCGTGCAGGATAGAGGAGTGGCCCTGTCGGAAACCCGCACACAGTTGGAACAAGCAAATTCAATTCGCCGGCAGTTCTCAAGAACGCCGTCCCCTCCTCGGCTCCAGGATGCCGTCCCCATAGACCCATTGACCCAACTTGCATGTCCGACAAGACTCACCGACAAGCCGTCCTGCAATTCCATCACATACGAACACACCCCAGTCTGCGGATCCCACAACACCGCGCACCTCTCTATCCGATCCGATCCATCTCCTCTTTGTCCCACAAGCGTCCTCCACATGAAACTGTTTGTCGTCTTGATATCAAGTTGCGAGTTGGGCTTTAGAGTAGTGTCGAGAGTGAATATTGTCCGAGATATGGGAGAGACGGAACGGGAGAGGAGGGAGTAGCACGATGGCGGGATTGATGAAAGGATGGTAGAGGAAGACGACGGGAGAAGCTTCTCGAGGGATCCCGACTCTCGGGAAGGTGGTGGTGTGGTGGAGGTCGAGGATGAGGAAGGTGCGAGTCGCACATGGTGAGAGGCGCTCTCAGGAACGGTATGACGATGCTCTCCAGGTTGATGCGCAGCGGTGGAAGAGTATTTCCTGGCGCCGGATCCCGAAATCCGGTCGTGATGTCGCTGGATCCGAGCACCGAACAGAGCTTGCCGAAGCGATTCCGGTGATCGGCTGTTCGGAAATAGCACCGTTGGCGACGTTCGCAACACGCGAGCTGCGAGCATCATGCAGGCTCACGTCGGAGGGTGAGGATGGTGAGCGGGGAAAAAGGTTTCGAAACTGCGGTGTGTTGGTCAATCGTCACGGCTTTGAGCGAACTTTGCACCGACACCAATGAACTTACATACAGTTGGAATTTATCAGTTAAACACATCTAGACTTTCTCGTGATGTGAGCTCATTGGAGCGATTTCAAAGTGTCGCTTGCATTTGAGCATGGACTTCCGACAGTATCTTCAGCAGTTTACCACATTAGCATCACGTATAAATGTATCAATTATACAATACAGATTCGTTATCGTAGCGAACACTAGAAGCTGGGCGCAGTTGTCGAAAGAACTTGCTAGCAGGGCTCGTTCCCTGCAACATTAACAAGCTTAGTTTACCACACCAGAGACCTCCATTGCGTGTGCATGCTTGCCTTGGGAAATTGCTTCAAGACAGTTGATGACCACGCCCTCGACCCAGCGGCCTCCCGGCCCTTCCCCGCCCTCTCCCCCGTCCCCGGCCCTGTGCACTAGCCGGTGAGCCAAGAGTCGTGCCCGTCTACGTTCGTACGACTCATTGTAGAGTCCGAAATGAATGCGCAAGAACAGACGCGCATACTCACGGCATCCATCTGGACATCAGCCGACGTCATTTCAGTGTCCTTCACGATCTGGACCAACTGCTGAAAGGTTGGAGTTGAAGTTCGACGCGCGCAGGAAGCGAAGGGAATGGTGCAAGTCTGCATTGCATCTGCACTGACCACGGTAGCTACACGGGCGGTTCCGCGCGCCGACGCGCTTTCGGAGACGAGCTGGGCGTTTCGCTTGTGTAGGCTTCGCATCTGGAGGAGGTGTGAACGGACGAGGTGGCTTTGATTGCTGACTTGGCAGCGACGCCGTTCGGGGGATATATACGCACCACAGACGCACTTGTTATTGTTGATCTGGACGAATTCTGAAGAAAAAAAAAGTTTGAATGTTCAATAATTAAAATCGGTTACCATATTCAAACCGCGATTCAATGTTGTCATCCGAAACAAACCTTGAGTCTTTTGCCCAAGTCCCGGACAAGATGCCCTGCAGTCGAGAAAAGAAAGCTCATACACGACCATTCAATATTTAAATGTATAGTGCGACTCACTCAATCCTGGAGTCTGGGAATAAAGTTCTTTTTCGGGATCGTTGCGATCGGCGTCCTCCGAAGTGTCGTCGTGCGGCTGGTCCTCCACGTCACCAATATCGTCTCCATTTAGGTGATTGCCGTCCATCTGTCGTTTCCCGAAAGTTGTGAAACGTGCAATGAGCAAACAGGTCCGTTGTGAGGGATGGCTCCGAGTCATACTGCTCTTACGTCTAGGCCCTCGCTGTCTGCTTCTTCCTCTCTTGGAATACTGCTACTGGCGGGTTGTGAAGCCTTTGGTTGAAAAACATGCCGATACGACGTGTGGCGACCGATGGGGTTCATAACTAGTCAATATCTGTCCTTGAGAAAGATGTATGATTTTATAAACTCACCGGACCATCAGCTTCCGATTCCGGCGACGCACACGAACATGATTGTCTCAATGGGCTGACCGTTCTTTGTTTCATTATCCGCGGAAGTCAGAAGTCGGAAAATCGGTATGAAACCCGTCCGTCACGCTGCGCCGATCCGGTTCACTTTCCAATCCACCTCCATTATCCTCTGCTCGCTTTCGTGGGGTTGGTGCTTTGCTACTGGAAGCTAGGCTGGGAGTCTAGAAAACATTGAATTATATGGGTAATACTGCAAGGTTCAGTTCCGTGACATTCCCAACTCACCGTCTCAACTTCCGGTGCTGTAATTTTGCGAGCCATGACCGATTTTGACGATCCCGAAGCGCCCTCGGCTTGTGCGCCTTGCGAATGTTGGTGTCCAGATGGGGGACCGGCTGCTCGTTCGGCTTCGCGGTTGGCAGGTTCACTTGTCCGTCATTTGCTGCGCCTTCCTTCGTGACGACGACCTTCTGCGAGAGAATGGTGTCCCATTCTTTGGGGTAGGAAGCTTTGGTAGGAGGAAAGTTTAGAAGAGTTGTGTGGTCGAGCACTCTGAGAAATCTACCTTCCCGATAAGCGGGTTCCAGCTGAAGAAAATTTCGCTCATCTTTTCGACCATTGAAAACGGTCATCGTCGCTTCCACTCACTCCGCAATCTCTTCTGAACAAGTCGATGACAGCAAGGTTCCCCATAAAACTCCTCCCTTGTCGCATCACAAGCTCGTCGACATCTCCACCCATCGGTGGCAGCGCGTAAAAGACCGGTTCTTCAACAATAACAGGAGCCGGAGTATCCTCATCCACTTGAGCCCAGGCTGTCCACTGTTTGATTGCATTCTTCGAGAGGAGAAACTCCAGGTTCACGAGTTCCACCCATAGTTTCTGCTGTCACGTGATCGCCTTCTTTAGCTCCACTGACTCCCGTTTGATCCGCTTTTGCTCCTCCAACAACTTGCGGACGGCATCGAGTCGAGAAGACCGCATCCCGAATGTGGCAGCTGTAAGGTCACAGGGGGATCGTCAAGGCAGTACGGGACAACCCACCGCTGGCAAATCGTCCGCCTCACCAATTACCGTGAGGTTCACGTCGTCCATCAGAAACGTCCCGTGCCAAATGTTGGGCTGTTGCTGTGGTCAATCGAGCTCTCTCCATTTCGCTTCAATCCACCATTTTCATTCTCACTGCCCTGCACGATCCGCTCCACTCCTTCTCTCCCCTCCTTCTTGCTCTCCTTTCTTTCCTTTTGCCGAGCTTCCCTCCCGCCCCTGACCCTTCCCATCTCACCGTCGTTATTCCCGTTGCAATGGGTCGGTATCCGTATCTATTGTTTGCATCCGAATGCGACACACACACAACTCTCGACGTAGCGAATCCCATGTCGAATGGCGAGTCGCGAGAAAAGGATTGGAAAAGGTTTCTACAATCCTAAACTGATCGTCGCCTCTGGTCAACAGCTGTTGCACCGCTTGCATTTGTCGAGCAATTGCTTATTTCTACCATTAGTTTTAAGTTCGGTTGCTTTTCCTGATTTACTGGAGAACAGTGGTGGTTAATTATTCCCTTGGAAGCTATCAACTCTTTGATTGCCAAATTCATTGCAGCACAAGTTTGATATCTTCCCTCCTGCATCCATCCAGGTGAGAGGGGAGGGGGAGGGAAGGGGTTTGTGTCATAGTGACTGTGTGCAGATCACGTCATTAAGCGTGGGGAGCAATCATAGCAGAAGGTAATAGACAATGTTGATAACTTCTTTTCTTTTGGGAGACGTGGAAGCCAAAAACATGGATGTGTTTGTCTTGTTAAGTGTTTCCACTCTCTAGACGTCTCCACAATCATGATACCTTCATGATGGTCAGCTTCTCAAGCTTACACAAGTCTCTTGCAAGAAATGAGCATGAAGGCCAAAGGAGCACTTTCCTTCTTTTACTTTTGTGAGAAATCAGAATTATGTGGACATGGATGTCTTGTCAAGCAAGCTTCTACTCTCCGCACTCTGCTTCTTTCTCAGCTTTACATTGGTTTTATCCAAACTCCCAAGGTTCTCAAACTTGCGCAAGTTGCAACAGGGGGCTCAAATAAGAAAAGAAGTACTTTCAATCTCTTCCACTTTTTTCAGAAGGTGGACAATGGAATGAGTGTCACTGCTGTACTTTTTAGGAGAAAGGAGAACTCAGTTCAAGTGTTTATCTTGTCAAACATCTCTCCTGTACTCTCCACACTGCAAGTTTGGAGCATTTCAATCAATGCATCCATGCTTGTCTGGATGTGCCTAAGTACATCACCCCATGAACTCATTTCTTGAGCTTGTGTTGCAGCTTGCAGGAAGCCCCAGAATGAAGAAGTGGGGAATTCTGGGATGTGGATGACTTCCTTTGATACATTTGTTGCAAGACCAAACCCTCTCTATATTATAGGAGATATGGAAATACATGCAGGTCCATCCAATTGACTATCTTTACTCTCCATGGGTGAGTTGCTGCTTCCTGGTTTTCCTGATTAGAGGCTGGCAGTCTGCGACATCCAAAGCTTCTTGAGCTTGCACTAAGGCCCCGGACGAGTGAGTATAAACTTGCCTACTTGCCGAGTATAAACTCGCAAGTACAAGTTGAGTTGATGCTAATAAATTTTGGTGAGTTGCAAGTAAAAATTTTCAAACTCGCGAGTGTACTCGCGAGTTCGCTTAAAATGATTTAGCCGGGTTTACTTGCCCGCTGCATGCTTTTAGCCTGTCTCTCCCACTGTCCAACTCAGGAATTTTGATGTTTTGAAAGCGATGAAGGTGCGAAATAACAATAACTACATGTAAAAAATACGGAAAGACCGACCCAACCATAAGAAGGGAAAAGATTGGGATAACAAGAAAAACAATACCTCAGAAGCAAACACAGTATCCTTTGCATACGTCAGCGTAACAGGGCCAGACAACGGCGATGCACCATTCCTATGGGATACTGGAACAGAAAATCACATCTCGTTTGATCATCGCGACTTTATCACAATTGAACCCTCACCTATCAAAACTATAGGTACAGGAGTCCCAGGCTTGCAATCAGAAGTCCTGGGAAAGGGCGATATTAAACTTGCAATTATTGATCCCAAAACCAACTCACCAAATGGGAAAACGCTTCTCCTGAAAAATGTGCTCTACGCACCAACGTTCCGCACCAAATTAGTGGCACACCAACCCTTCAACAAAGGGGGATGCAGAATTGTTGGAAAGGATGGATTTGTTACAATCCTAAGCCCAAACAATCAGACAATGTTTGAAGCGACGCTTGATAAAACGCGCACTAACCTGTACTGCATGTTTGTTACCCCAGAGCGACATGTGGAGGCAAACCTTTCTCTGAGCGACACAGGATCAAAGACAGATCTCTCACTTCTCATGCACAATCGGTTTGCTCACCTTAGCCTTCCAGCTATCAAGAAGATGTACATGGAAGAGCTGGTAACTGGACTTCCTGGAGAGAAGTCGGAACTCAAGGATCACAATATGGTCTGTGAAGGATGTGCGATGGGACGTCAGCCACACATGAACGTTCCAAATCCAAACCCAACACCGCGCTCAACCATACCTTGGGAGAAACTTCATGCTGACCTTATGATAGTATCGGAACTAGGAGCACCACTCAACTATCGCTACGAGCTAACGGTGATGGA
>KQ965801.1:167359-242613 GCA_001574975.1 Gonapodya prolifera JEL478
GTAGAGATGGACACGTGCTGGATCCGCGATGTGATCAAGGATGGAGAAATAAAACTGGAGTTTGTGGCCAGCACGGATAACATTGCCGACATGTTAACCAAACCGCTCAAACGCCCAGCNTTCAGGAAAATCAGGAGTCTCATGAATCTCTCAAATGTTGGAGACAAGAAAAGGGACTGAAAATATGGATGTCGTCAAATGGGGGAGTGTTGAAATTCTGCTGGACATCCAATCATATTTGACCACGTAGAAAACACTTGTTTGATAAGCTACTAGTTTATCCCTTTTTCTGTTGTCTTTGTTCTCAGACATAATCATATTGACGAGTGTGGACCGGCTACAATTCAAACAGTTACTGTGCATTGTGATTTGTGAAATGTTCAGACATTATTCTTTTGGGGAGATGTGGGAACACAGACAAAGTGTGCCTTCTTAAGCATCACTACTCTCCAAGCTTTGTCCTCCATTGGCATCACAATCTGCTTCTGCCAGATCATCCTTTTAAGATATTGACCATGCCCATTGGGAAGTCCAGTCATTCACGAGTGCTTCAATCTGCACATTTGTATAGAATGATTATATCTCCCTGTATGATTGATTCAATGGTGAAATTACAGTAAGAACTGATGTCAGTGGAGGAATCTTGATGCTTTTTGTTTTGAGGAGAACTGAGAAGGGAGAACCTGCTTGGACTTGTCCCATCAATTGTCTCCACTCTCCAATATGCAACTTTGAGTACTACTACTGACTGTGTTCAGTTCTTGTACTGAGGTGGCACAGACATGTTGGAGGGAGACTGTCAAGGATGAATGATTTGAGATTTGAGATGGGTTGTATTCCTCCAACCAAATCAAGAAAAAGGCAAAAAAGAACCAGCAGAGTATAATTTCTATTCTGAGGACGCACAACTGTGTCATAGGAGTGAGAATTGCGGACGTCAGACGTAGCGACAGCCGATCTTGTTGGAAGTCGTAACCTTGCAAGCGACAGGGAAACCACGCAGGAAAGGTTGATACCTTGTTGAATAAACATTGAAACAAGAGGTATATACACTCAATCGTGACTCTGAAAGCAAAGAAATCCCGTCTGAAAACATCTCCAATCAATTCCCCAAAGAAAAAATATCAAACGTGCACGCAACACCACAAAGGGACCGTCCAACCGCCAAATGAAAGTCGTCACAAATGTAGATTGTTACATTCCCCATCACAGAGACTCAAAGTTCCTTGAAATGATCGTCTTAATCCAGAGCAACATCAGCACCACGACCACACCACCCCTCGACTGCTTTTAAAGTTGGCGCTTAGTGAAACAGGTCCGCGTGGTGGCTCATAACGGAGCTGTTCTGGAGCTGAGCAAGCCGAAGTGCGAGTGGTTTCCGAGAGGTAGCACACGGAATTCCGTCAGTGGACAGCTTCACGCGCCACCTCGTTCGGCGGACCTACCTTGTACGTGTCCATGACCCGCTCGCGCGTGGGACTTCCGACAACTGGAAGAACCGACTTTCCGGGCGGCGAGGGAGGGAGACCGTACATGGCCGTAGCCGTAGGGGATTTCGAAAGGCTGTTAAAAGGTGGTTGGGGGGAATAAGCGGCATGTCAGCGGCATGTCAGTGGCTGTAACTGCTGCATTGATTGATTCTCGGCCAAGCTTTTGTGGGAGACCCGAGCGCGCAGCGACGATGCAACGTCGTAATAAGCACAAAGTAACTCCGATAGAAGCGCCCAGGGTGCTCCGAGACGATGGGCCGCCAAGTCCCTTCAACTGTCACGCGGACACCAACCCTGCCGATCTGCGGGTCCGGCTGAGCCGCAATCGAACGCACCTTCCGCCGCTCGTCTTCGCGGGGATCGTGATTCCCATTGGTTTCTGCGCCTGCGCTTCGCTGGACGCACCCTCGGCCGCCGGAGCGCCTTGGAGTTTGGCCGTGAGGTTGGAGACACGGAAGGGCTGGACGGACGGGGCTGGCGGGGACGACATTGGTGCGTTTCAGAGAGCGCGGGCGGAGATTGAGCGAGAGAGAAGGGTGCGGATGGGTTGACCGTGTATGGTGGGTTTGGGTGACTCTTTGGCGTCGGAAGGAGCCGGGTGGCGCTTCTGTGGCTGTCACGTGACGTCGTGGATTATGCGCATTCATCCCAACTAGATTATGTATATTCATCCCCAACTAGACGCGTTTGCAGTTCATGTTTTGACAGAAATGGGTTCCTTTCCCCTCAGGACTGTTTATACAAGTTTCGGTTCAAAAATTATACCATAAAATACTCAATTGGAATAGAGAATCGTCGGGAGTGCCAAATACCACAGAATCTGAGTCCGCACGTCTACAGATCATCTACTCCACGGCCCACTGATCTCCTTCCTCCTTCCTCCTCGGTTCCGCACTCCCACCTTCCCCCACCTCCACCTCCGTAACTTCCACAACAACACCTGCCCTCTTCTCCTCGGCGGCCCGTCTCGCCTCGGCCCGTTCGTCCACGAACGTCGCATCGACGTGCTTCCGCAGCCCGCGACCAAAGTTGTGCGCGCACAGGAGCGACGTGCACATGCATCCGACGAGAAAGGCGAGGTCGAGACCGGTGAGGAAGGTGCCCATGTCGCGGATGAGGAAGTTGGGGTCGTCGATGAAGGCGGGTTTGGGCCAGAGCTTTGAGGTGAGGGCGCGTGTGTTGGTAAGCCAGACGGACGTTGCGGTGTGGACAAACGAGAAGCTCACCTTCGACAACTGATCAATCAATACCCCCTCGAACGTCATCCCCAACACCATAAACCCCATAACTCCCCCCAACTTCTCCCTATGAATCGCCCACAGGAGGATAAACAGGCCGACCCAGTGGAGGAAGTACCCGGTTGCGGCTGCTGCGAGGAACGTGGGCGAGCGTATCTCAGCGCCGTGTGGGAGGAAGTAGAGACAGGAGAGCAGAGAGAAGAAGAGGGAGAGCTTTATTTGGAGGATGAGGAGGGTGAACGCGCTGGAGGGGTGGAGTTGGAGCGAGGGGGGGATACGGTGAGCTGGTCGAAGTGACTCCTGTGGAGAAGCTCCCATTGCCCCCAGCCCACTTCTCTTTTTTGCCGACCCCGAGCTCGCCTAGCCAACCCATCGCCTAGCCAGCCCTGCAAAACACACATCCCACCTCCAACCACGATATGAACTCACGTGAATCGCATCTGCAACTTCCTATCCGCCCCAATCCTTTTAAACGCCTTCCACTTGACCTCCCTCCACACCCCAGGGGCGAGCAAACACTGCGCCAAAAACTGGACGCCGCATACGACGCACGTCGCAATCTCAATCGCGCTTGTTCTATCTCCCCAGTCAACAAGGCCTGGTAAAAGTGCGTCCGAGAGGTATGAGTAGTACCAGAGGTCTGGGTTGTCTGTGGGCGGAGGAGGTTGGACGGTTTGGATGGCGTGAAGGATGTTTCCGAGGTCGGAGTCGGTGACAGCGATGATGATGGTGTATGCGAAGACACCGCCCGAGAAGAAGATCGAGCCCCAAACCTGTGGAGGTTGCGGGGTTTCGGTGTAAAGTTTCGTTAGGGGAAAGGGAATTGCAAGGGACGTGGCTCACCTCAAAGATGTTTTCGTTTTGGATGGCGCTGACGGAGATGTAGGCGGAGAATATTTGCGCGGCGGCGATTCCGACTTGCACCACTATTTCACGAACAGTGTAGACTAAGGTTGAGGAGAACACCGTTCCAGACAGCAAGTGAAAGAGGTGAGCGAAATTGAAACATTGCCCCCGCCCTCCCCTTCACCCTTGCGAGACTCACACCCAGACGAAAGCACCCACTGCCGCGCCACGAGTCCCAGAATCACCACTCCCGTCACCATCGTCCACCCCACAAAGGCGTTCGACCACCACCCTCTCCTCGTGACCAGCTTTCGCATCCACCTCAGCCAGTCTGATGGGTCTTTCACGTCGTACGCCGTGGACGACGAGTGCGCTCCGGAGCCGAGGAGTTCAGTCGAGTGCGCCGAGAGATACTGAGGTCCGGCATTGGATCGGAGGGATGAATGGGACTCGTGCGGGGGAGGACGAGCGGACGTCGCGGCGTGGGTGGACATGGCGTTACGAGTTGTGATGGCGTGGTAACAAGTCTGTAGCCACGTAGAACTTTTGTTGCGAGAGGATATGGACTTGCTTTGGTCCGCAAAAGAGAGAGGGTCGCGTTTTTGAATGAAAGGAAAGATTGGTGGGCAGGGAAGAGATAACACGTTATTGCGTCACGGACGAAGTCGGAAATAGCAGTTGGAAGGTCCGTTAATCAAGCTCGTGGTTGTATGAGGGGCGACTGTACTTACTGTGTGCCGATGGGGTCGCATTGCTGTCACAACGATATCTTATCAGCGTTTGTTCACGTTGATAATTCCTCACAGATTAAGGGACATTCATTTGAATCCTCATAAAATTTCATAATAGATATAACTACGTGCCACCATGGCGCACCTTCAGTGAGCACCTCCTGTTCCAGATCGCTGGTCACAAGAGCCACAGTCATACTGAGGTCTCGATGAGTCTCATCATACACTTGGCGTCTCAACGACTACCACGGCCCCCACTGGACTGTGAACCAAGGCGTTGGATCACCTTGCAACGCGCGCCAAGATGCCAAGTGAGTGAGCGGGGCCAAATCATGCCAAGATATACCTGCAATTCCTTCCTCATGGACGATAAAATGCAAATCAAGCGCGGTCGGGTCACTTGGTGCCGATGTCGACTCAGTGTGATGACTATTTGGGACGCCGAACTCTTACACCGAGCTCCAGGCCCCCCTCCATCGTGTACTAGAGATGAATGCATCCAAATCGCACCGCTTCTTCAGCGCTATCGCTCGCGATGCCTTCCAATGCGGGGTCGCAGCGTCATAACGCGGGGAAGGGTTGATCACCCGGCCCGGGCTGGCCGTCTCCCGACTTTGAAGGGCTTTACTCAAAATCGCCCCAAAAAACCGCCGCAATTATTTGCCATCTCCTACTCTCTCGCACTCGATTCCTCCTTTGCTCACCCAATCGTCTCTACCACATCATGACTGGATCCATCTACACTTCAAGCCGTCCTGCTCCCACCACGCTTGTCAAACTCCCGCCCTTCCGGCACGAGCACGTGGGCTCGTTCTTGCGCCCAAAGGAGGTTCTCGAAGCCCGCGCCAAGAACGCCGCGGGGACGCTGGACGCTGCTGGGTTGAGGGCCGTCGAGGATGTCGCCATTCGCGAGCACGTGGCTCAGTTGCTCAAGGCCGGTGTCAAGGACATCACTGACGGTGAATTCCGAAGGTTGGTAAGCGATTGGCAGGCGGGGATGTCGCATCAACCAAAATTGCGATGAATCGAGGGGAAACCATCACTTTTCGTTATTCATGGAAGCAACGCGCCACCCGATCAGTTTTGACACGTCTTCACCTCACTTTCCAGACAATACTTCCACTTCGACTTCCTGAAACAACTCGACGGCATCTCCATCGTCAACAACAAAATCTCGCACGATGACGCCCAAAAGGGCCTCCCGCCAATCAAACTCACCGTTCCCTCCAAGGTCAAGCACTCCAAGAACATTGAAGTCGACAACTTCCTGTTCCTCAAATCGCTTGTCCCCGCCGATCGCGTCGCGGACATCAAGATCACCATCCCCTCGCCGACCATGATCCACTTCCGCGCCGGACGGGGCGAGATCAGCAAGGAGGCCTACCCCAACGACGACCTGCACGCCTTCTTCGAGGACGTCGCTCAGGCTTACAGGGAGGAGATCTCGGCGCTGTACGAGGCCGGGTGCAGGTACATCCAGCTCGATGATACCAACCTGGCCTACCTTACGGACGAGACCATGCGCGCCAACTTCCAGAAGCAGAGAGGCGAGGACCCCGAGGCCGTCGTCAAGGGTGAGAACGATTGTGGTTGAATGAAACGGGGTGAAGCTGATAACCTGTTGTCCTTTTGACCGACAGGCTACGCCGACCTGATCAACGCTTCTATTTCCACTGCCCCCGCTGACATGGTTGTCGGAATCCACCTGTGCAAAGGTAAGCCTGCCGTTCCCGGGAGATTATCATTTAAACTGCATTCCAAGACTCACTTCCCGTTCGTGCTCTCTGTAGGCAACTATCAATCCACCTACTTTGCCAAGGGCTCCTCTGCCGGGTACGAGCCCATCGCCGCAACCCTGTTTGGGGAAGTCAACGTCAACGCGTTCTTCCTCGAATGGGAGGACGGTGAGCGGTCCGGCAAGGATTTCTCCGCTCTGCGCCACCTTCCCTCGACCAAGGTCGTCGTTCTGGGGCTTGTGTCCTCCAAGTACGCCGACATGGAGAGCAAGGACGCCATTAGGGGACGATTGGAGGAGGCCGAGAAGGTCGTGCCCAAGGCGCAGCTGTCCTTGAGTCCCCAGTGCGGGTTCTCGAGCACGGTCGAGGGGAACGCCATCACCCCCGCGGACCAGTACAAGAAGCTGCAGCTGTGCGCAGAGATTGCGGATGAGTTCTGGGGATCGGAGTAGTTTGTTGGTGTGGTAGTCGGAGGAAATTGAAACTTTTTCGATATCCGGAAAAATACGAACTTTGTATGACGTGTTATGGGTGCAAATGTGGTTTATTTTACCGAACTCAGACGTGGGTCTGCTGATGGGTGATTTGGTTGAGCGGTGGTCTCGATTCAAAACGTACTCTCCTTCCTCGGTCCATTACGGCACAAGAGGCGGTCAGGTCGACTCTGGTAGACTCTGACGGACTTCTACAGTGCGAATTGAAGGAAAGAAACCGAATGTCAACGACAAGTGCGGGTGGATTCCACGCAAGGTTCGGTAGAGTGAAGCCAGGAATGGAGGAGAGCCATTCCGGTCGGCAATCACAGCAAGGACGTGGCATCATTGTAGAGTTCGACTCTCACAACGGTTGATTGGAGCTCGGAGAATGAAAATCGGCGGTTGTTTGTGTTCGGCATTCAAGTGCCGCTCACGGAAGAGCGCCAATTGTTCGTCGGATAACAATAACGAGCGCTTCGTGAGTTCGTGTGGCGGGCTTTCGTATTCCCAGCGAACTTTGACGACCGCGCGATCGGCGAAGATGCAGATGAACCTGCGAAGATGGCTTCACTGCAGGCGGCGCTCTCTCTGGCATTTCAAACTCTTGCGCAAACAAGATGCCGCTCGAAGATCGCAATCCGCCCGAGTCCAACGGGCAAGCCCTCCGAGTCGACATCGTCACTTCGACCAGCACTTCACCCGGCACCGCCAACCCCCCGCTCTCCTCCTCGACCTTCCTCTCTACATCCACGACCGCCAACCTCCTCGCCTCCACAACGCTCACTACTGCACCAAGCACATCGGCCTCCTCGGGACCAATCGACCTGAGAACCATCGAAGGATGGATCCGCCAACTGCGCAAGGTCGTTCCGAGGAGGGGCAGGTGGTCAGTGGCGTTTGTGGGGTGGGCTGTAGTGGCCGGGTCGGTGGTCGTGTGCTTGGTGGGAGAGACGTGGAGGAAGTCCCGTGATTGTGAGTGACCGTCGATGCGGGTTCTCGTGTGCCGCGCATATATGTATCCATCGTCGTTCTTTGCCGCTGGGTAGACTATACAATATACGAAACAGGTGAGGGTGACGCCTCTACACAAATGTTTTGACACCTCCGACCGACTTCCCAATCACCGATGGCAAGTGACTTCAATCGAGCTGATCGTGTCCACTGTGTTCAGCATTCATCTATGTTTCAGCGCGATTCGAAACGAGAACTTCTGTGAGGTAAGATATAACACTCCCAGCGCTGAGTGGCGCATAGGTCTACATTTCATTGTCGCAACCTTTCAGGTTCTCGGCGCGATGGGCTTCTCGCTCGGCACTCTCGTCTTCACCTGCCTAACATGCATCACTCGCGCCGACCTCGTTGAAATCCGCGACGAACTGCTTCTTCTCAACATCACTTCGTACAGCCAAATCACCAACGGAACGGACTGCTGGTACACTCCTTTCGCGAACAGAGCACTCTCGCCCTACTTGGACACTTGGATTGACTCTGTACGCGGGGTTGATGTGGCTACTGCCGTCATGGCAGGTGTCCAGCTGGTGGTGCAGTGCGCGTTGGCACGGGGGGTGTACAGTGAGATCGGTTGGAAAGTGTTCAGAAAGATGGGCGCTGATAGGGCCATGAAGAGGCGATACAGGTGAGTCGACCCAGACCTGAGTAGTGACCATTGCCCCCCGTCTTCTGTATTTCACACACTGGAATTGGTTCCCAGGTCATTCACCCTCCTCATGCTCCTGATCCAACTCTGCCTCTACTTCCACATCTTCTGCGCCATCTACCTAACCGTACACGGTGTCAAGGTCGCGTTCGAGGGGTACGGCTCCATCTTGTTCACCGTGTTGACAGCCATCGCCTACGTCATGCTCATTGTCGGACTGGGCGTTTTGGCGTGGTCGGTGACAAGGGAAGTTATTGAGGGCGTCATCTTTTTTGTGGTGGTGGCGATGGCATTTGTGGGTGTGTTGACGAATCAGCTTTCAGCTGTGAGTTCGTGCAGGAGTGAATGGAACCAATAACCAAACCGCGATTGTACTGAAACACTCCGATTGACACGCAGCTCTGGCGCGTCGACCCCGATTTTTCCAAGGACAAGGACTTTCTTGTGCGAACAATTGCCTCGTATTTCGCAACCATGGAGTTTTTCATGGTGATTCTCTGCACGACCACAAGTATCGTGTGCGCTCAGAACTTTGGGCATGGGCTGAAAAGGCACATTAATATTCCAGGTGATGGTAGGAAAGTTACGAGTCACAGGAACCAAGGTAGCGAACAGGCCCGCGACGAGAAAGGTAGTTCAGATCAGAAAACAAAGAGGTGGTCTTTGTTATGATGTAGCAGAGTTTTTCATTTTTATGGAACTCTACCTGTCTTTAATGCAACAAAGATTAAGTTGTTTGCAATGGTTGTACGACACCGCCGCGATCCGACTTCCTGTTTGACCACCACGCAGTGCACAAGGGTGGCACGAGCCCCACGGAACGCGTGCAATTGCGCACAAGTAGTACACTATTGGAATAGTTGCGTCGTTGGAATCTATTTGTGGACAAAGGGTTCGCGAGGACTGGTTGAACCCACCAAGTACTGCGACCAAATTCCCGCTCTTCCGTTGGACGCACCCCAGACAAGTCGTTCAAAATTGCTTCATCGGATCGTGATGGCATTTTTCCCAGCGTGTGCCGAGGATTGGGGCGGGAAATTGCGGGAGGCTTGGGGCGTCCTCACAAGGTCGTTGCTGTGGCCTGCATCTCCAGATGTCATTGACACAGGAATCAACTCCCATTAGTGGAAGCTCCTGCTTCTCCATCTCATCTCAGTCATCTCCATCTCATGTCATCTCCCTTTCTCACAAAAAAGTTGCTTATGGTGGAGTTTGAAAGCAATCAATGTGACAGAGTCATTTTGTAATGCTCCTCAAGTCTCCTAATCAGGAAGTTAAGTAAAGTTGAATAAAAAAACTAAAAAGACTCAACAACTACATGCTATCACCTCTCCCATTCATTATGATATAACATGATATAACACAAGAGATGATGCATGAGCAGTAACTGCTGATTGCATAAACAGATCACCCCTACAAAGTGTGCATCATTTTCAAAAATATCAAAATGATCAAAAAAGACTTCAAAGCTAAGATTTTTAGGATCTAGGGGAGGGTCAACTGAATGCATGCCAAATTAGTTGCCAAAATCAAAACATAATCAATACTAGCATCATCCTGTTTTCTCAAAAAATTGTTTAAAAAAACAAGCTTCATTCCAGAATTATGTGGCATATACTTCTGTTGTACAAAATTGCTTAAAGGAGAGTGTGAAGGGGATGAATGTAGATTCAATGTCTTCAGCTGTTCATGGTCATTCCCACTTTACACTGCATCATCATTATCCTTCCAGGTTGCCCTAAAAAACCATAAACCAAGCTAAAAATATATTCATACATGCATCATGCAAAATGTAGAGATCTTGCAAGAAGAGTCTCACAGTTTTTGCTGATTGTTGAGTTGTGCTTTCACCTCTCAGATACTCAACAAGAAGTTTTGGTACACTGCAGTTAGTTTCTGCAAAATGGTTTAGCTGTCTCAACTATCACAAGCTGCAAATATATCAGCTCCCATATGTTGAAACTACATAGATATGTAGCTTAAAGTCTTGAATGCATTAGTTCAATATGTTCCTGATCAAGCCCATGGAATGTTGCCACTCAGGACACAAAATGTATACATATTTTAAGGAAATGTCAACAGCCATCACTGATGAACAAACATGTAAATTCTTCTCAGATCCCTCAACAAGGAGTCTTTTAGATCCCACAGCTGGTTCCTGCAAATTGTTTCAGCTGTCTCAACTTCCAAAAGCTGCAAACATGACACCATTCATGTCCAACTAAGAAGATTACAGAGCTAACATTGTTTAAGGTCTCAATCCAGCAAGTTGAATCCTTGTTAAATGTTAAGCAGCAAAGTTGATCATTGTCCCTTGCAAAATGTGATGCTGCATCAAAATGAGCCAAGAGAGATGAAAAAATAAAATCTGTGACAATTGCAAGCATCTTTGAAGCTGTTTAAAAGTCCAAGTGTTGGAGTATATGTACAATGGTTTTTGTGATGGAACCATGACATGAAGGATTTTGGCTCAAAAAGCTGGTTGCAACCTCAAATGACAACAAATAGTTGTCAACTGTGTCTAAAATAAAAGTGACTTGGGAACCAGTAATGTCATCATTGTCAGTGATTTCATCATGTCCTTTTGCAATGGAGGTACATGGGAGTGTCAAATGTTGGAAAGATATTCCAAAGGTGAGAAGTGCTACACAACCTAGGTGAGCTGCATGAGCTTGTAATCTGCAGGAACGTGTGTGATCAAACATAGATAACAAGTTGTAATGTGCATGGAACTCACCTGCAGGAATGTGATGCCAAACTTAGGGCACGTCCTGCAGGTGTGCACATCCAAACACGTGGCCACAGTAGTGGCCCAGCAGCTAATACCCAACAGTCATACTACTCTATATATTCCATATTAGTGGATGTCAGTGTGACAAGAAGGAAATCAATATCCTTTCTGAACAATTTAAGAAATCATGATTATCTGGAGAATGCAAGCCCAAAACAGCTTTTTCCTCAAAGTTTTCCACCATTCACAAGAGTTGATCATTTTCAGGACAAATGAGAATGGTGTTGTGGAACTCTCATCTTCCTGGCAGTCATTAGTGAAGAAGAGTTTAAATTGTATTACAGTGCAGTAATGCAGTAGTTGCATTCTCTTTCTCTTTGGCTTTGCAGAGGGTTTAAACTAGAGTAAAAGTTGTTTGCCTGTCAAGCTCAAACTCCTGACAAGGATGAGAGATGAAAACAGTGTCTGCTTCTGCCAAAGAGGGAATACCAAGTGTTCAAGAGAAAAACTTGAGCCTGTACTACTGCTTGGACAAAATTTTCCAAAGTATGCAAACAAACCACTCCGTCCATCAACCTTGCTTGCCTCAGACACCTCAACCAGTCTCATACTGACTGCATTGCACATGCCACTTGGGTAGCTCACAATTATGGTCACACCCACTCCCATCACTACCAATGGTGAAAAGTAGAAGAAGTTTGACTTCAACATTTTGAGCTGTCCAATGTCAAAGATCAAAGAAGGATGCAAAAACTAGTGTTCATCTTATGTACTCCACCTCACTTACAGACTGGTTTCTGATTGTGGAGATTGAAAGATATGAATGGCAACATAATCATAATCACAAGTCCTATCACACTGCAGCATCATTCCCTCCTTGGTCTCCCATAGATGTCATGAACACTGCCTAAAATTTTCCATAATCCCCGTTGCAATACTACGTCGCCATTCCGTTTCAAAACGCCATGGGTTGACAAAGAAAATATAAACCGGGGGCTCCTTTCTGCCGCACTGTGGCAAAGCAACAGCTGACATTCCACATCCCGCCATCATCGATCGCGTTTCGAATCCGCGTCGCAGCCTCGCGCAAGTCGACCACGTGACACACCCGAACTTGCAGCGACGCAATGACGACGCACCACGACCAGGAGGCGCACGGAGACGGCGCTGAGGTGTGTGGGCGAGGGGACAAAGGCGCTTTGCGTTGACACGCGGACGAGAGAGAGTTCGATTCCCGCTGAGTCGATTTGCACTGGCGTGATGTTTGCTGACGCTGACGGTTCTTCTGTGCGCTGATCCCTTCCTCGGTGTGCTGAATTTCGCCGGACTTTGCTTGGTCGCACTCCCTCCACGCATCCACGCAAAAAGACGCCTCTCACTACAGTTCTCCTCAATTTTGTTGCTGCTGCGACTCCCGCCCACGTTCCTGACGAGCCACGTGACCTCGACACCCCCCGCACGTTCCGCGACGTTCCCGCCCAAGTCCACAAAACCGTGTCTCGGCAGGTGTCGCAGAACGTGATCCCGCCCACAAGAAGAACTGTGGGACGTCTGGCGCCTTACGAGAAGCTTCTCCTCCGCTCGCCCCACGTCCAACAAGTCATCGAGAAGACGGGCCTTTCCCCGCTCGCAACATCCACCGCAGCCGTAACACTCGCGATTATCGCCACCGGTGCTCTGGCGCGTAGACTGTGGAAGCGATACCCCAAGCCAACGCTCCTGATCGTTGGTTTGGCCGGACCCCTCGTCGCCACCGCAAGGGTTGTTGGCAAGGAAGCAGAACTGGACCGGGAAGATGCGTCGGGTACAGGGATCGACGTCGCGAAGAGGAGACAGGAGATCGAAAAGGTCAAGACTGGTCTGCTCGCTTATTGGGTATTGTTCGGAGGATTCACCGTGAGTTCATCCGTGTCACTTTTGGAGAGGGCGAGCGACTGGGCAACGCCTCCCATCTCGAATTCAATACCAGGAAACACCCTCTCCCCGTTCCTTTCAAACTATATCGGACACTAATCGCCTCTATCCTCATCACAGTTCCTCGACCCCCTCTTCGACACCACCAAACGCCCCGCCCCCAACTGGTGGCACTTCTTCAAGCTCCTTACCCTCCTTGCCACGGGCTACAAGACAAAAGCCAGAGCAGCGCTGGCGGATTCTGTGAGTCTCCTTTACTTTCCCTACTTTCGATCCCCCATCCCGCATGTCCGTGCTCTGACCTGATCCAACACCCACCCAACCTCCACAGGTATTCAAACCCGCCCTCACATACACATTCACGCCCCGCCCCGACGGTGACGGCAGTGCTCAAAGCGCCTCTTCCGGCGCCTCCTCATCCTGGACGTCCGCGTTCGACTCTGTCGGGTCCACCTTGTCAGGTTTCGCCGACACGGCCCGTGCCGCGTTCGGCGGCGGTCCAAGCGCGCCGGAACATGAAGCGGGAAGTTACGCGGATCATCCGCCTGCTAAGGCTGCCGCTTTCACCGCTGGGGTTGGAAAGGATGAGGAGGATGAGTTCGAGTTCGACCTGATCCCCAGCAAGGCGACCAACAGCTCGCCCGGCGAATGGACTCCATCGCCCGGCGTATCGCGCGCGCCGTCCCCCCGTGCACATGTCGAGTCCGTCCCAGCCATACCCGCCGCACCGGCACAGTCCCAATCGTGGTTTGACGTCCTCACCCCCGAGGTGCAACTCCCGGCCCGGAACTCCCGGGAAAAGGACGCGGGTGCCGCCGCCAAGACCAAGGGGTTCACGATGGGCAAGCGCGCGGGGAAGAAAGTTGCTGCCATGGTTGTGGGTGACGCGGAGGTGCAGGAAGTTGGAGCGAAGTTCGAGGTGCAGACCCTGCAGGCGACGGAGGGCGGCGTGATGGCGTAATCGCCCCGTCGGAGAGCCAAAAAGGGAGAGCTGGCGAGATGAAGAGTGAAGCAGTGGAATGGGGTAAACCCCCTCTCACAAGTACGGACGTTTTCTTCCCCTTGGACCTTTTGGATCTATCTTCAGTATCAGCTGTTTCGCTTGGTCATGGAATATGGATGCAATCACGGTCCATCTCGTAATTTCCCCCACCCCACCCCACCTGAAGTTTTGATTGGCGTCAGAAATGCTAGTGGTTTAGTGCTTAGTTTTTTTCTGTCATCGGGTTGAGTACTACTCTTTGTATGGGAGAGAAAAGATGAATTTGAAGTTCTTTGATGTGCCAAATTGTTGTTGAGCGTTTCTGATGATTGAGAGCCGCTGATGACGTGTTAGATGGGCCAGCAGGTGGGCTTGGATCACACGGGATTCTCGCATGAATGGGCTCGCACACTCTCTCACAGTTCTCAATTTGCAATCCAAACTATCTAAATATCACAATATCGCAGACTACCAAACCACCAAACACCCCTTAAAGTCCAAGTCCCTTTTTCAAACGACCGCCAGGATCCACGCCCCCACCACAACCTTCCCCACCGTCCACAACTCGGCCGGGGCTCTCCTGCCCGCCGCGCCCGGCTTTCCCGACGACGAGGGGGCCGACGCTGGACCTGAAGACGGCGATCCTGTCCCTGTCACCGTTCCAATTGTGGACCCTCCCGCGCCACTGCACGTGGACACTCCGGCTTGGGCGATCCGGCATTGCACGGGGACCAAGGAGAGTGTGGTGGCGCACGCGCCCGTGCCCGAGAGATAGCAGGTCGTGAGCGCGGCGGGGAGGAGGTTGTCGAGCGTGCCTGAGATGGAGGGGTTGGATGCGAGGTTGCTGGGAATGGCGGGCGAGTTGGTGTGAGGGAAGGTCCTTGAAGTGGGAAAGCGAATCAACTCACATGTACCGCAAATTGGCCAACCCCGACAAATTAGGCACAGCGCCTGAAAAGCCATTCCCCGCGAGCGACAACTGCACGAGGTAAGTGTTCTTCGCGAGCGAGGCGGGGACCGGCCCGGTGAACCCGTTGTTGTCAGCCTGAAGGGCCGTCAGGTACGGCATTTTAGAGGTGTCCGGGAAGGTGCCCGTGAATTTGTTGTCCCGGAGCACGAGGGCTTGCATGTTTGTGAATCCGGATATGAAGGACGGTGAGCCGGTGAATTGGTTGTATTGGAGGACGCTATGGGAGGGTAGGGTGAGAGCGGCATGAGGGGCGCGAGATGATGGGGAGAGAGTGGGAGGGTCAGAACGTACAGGAAGCGCAACCCGCGGAGGTTGCCGAGGGATGTGGGCAATGCACCCGAGAAGGCGTTCCTGCCGACCCAGAGCTCTTGCAGGGCAGTCATGCCGCTGACCCAGGAGAAGAGGTTGCCGGAGAAGGAGTTGGATCCAATGTCACTTCGCGGGGTGAAGGGTGCGGGCAGAGATAGGTTATGTCAGTAAGTGCGCCCAAGTGGGCAGGTGATGAGGCGCTCACAGGATTGTTAGCGTGGAAGCCAGGGGAGACAGGTCTGGCATACCCGTCAGCTGATTGTTGGTCAAGTACAGCTGAGAAAGCTTTGAAAGGGAGGTGATCCAAGACGCTGTACGGGGTATTCGAAGCATCCTTCATATAACGAAGCCGGCAACGCGGGGAGAGTCCCAAGTACAACTCACGTGCGGTACCGGTCAGGGTATTGTTCACGAGCGAGAGGACACGGAGCTCCGTGAGCCCCGCGAGGGTCGACAGCGAGGTTCCGGCTGCCGAAAGGGCATTCGTCCTGCTGGCGGCTTCGGAAGCAGTTGGGCCCCACGACCTACACCAAAAGACGTATCAACAACGGGAAATGGGAGGTATAGTAGTGGAGAGAGGGGCACTCACAGGCTGATAACTCTCCCCGTGGCATCGCACGTGACGTTCCTCTTTCCCTGGGCGAACCCACAGCACTCTGTCCCCGCCGTCCAGGGAACTGTCCCACGCGCACCTGTGACGAATGTTTCGATCTGTGCGATTGCGGTTAGTGGAGTGAGCGGGTCGCACGAGGAGGGAGAGGGTGTTTGCTTAGTGGTTGCACCATGGCGAACTCAGTCTGCGCGACACCGACCAATCGACAGTCCGCGAGGTTTGCATCAGCGGGCGATGGGAGCGAGACGATGAGGGCGACGAGAGCCAGCAACAGAATGCGGGAAATGGTGCCCATTAGAGTTCAGTGGGTGCACTTTACGCAAAGGAGGCTGAGGGCACCATTTTGCGGATAAAATTTATCCAACGAAATGAAATCGTACATAACAACAAGGTAATATGAACGCGATAGCAAAGATTTCGGGTTCTAAGCAGTCCAACTATCTCCGTTGAATAACTCCCAGCGTATCCGTCCCACAAAAAGATCGGTGCGTACACGCTGGGAGTTAATTATCTACCTTGATGAAAGCACAGAAATGGTATCCCGCGGCATGTGCGCTGAACAAGTACGAAATCCTGGAGAATGGTTGGATCAAATCCGAAGCCTTGACAATTACGATGGGCCTCGGCAAGATCGCCGTTCCACTGTATGGATGCTGATTAATTTACGAAATTTTGAACTGTCGGATCCTGTGGCCTTGACGGACGAGTTGCGGGAAGGTACAGGGAAGGGCTGTTGCCCAAGACACCCCAACGTATCCCTCCGCCCGAGATTTCTGGACAGCAAAGAAAACGGAGACCATCAAAAACCCAACTCGACCAAACGATACGACGCCATCGCATCATCAACGAAGAAGAACGGCTCAGCACCAAACATAAGTTGATCCACACGAACGTTTGGAACCTAATACATGACTTTGTTGGTAAAGCATCTTTGCTGGATCCATGACTCGACGACTTGGTTCGAGTTTCACCATGCATCAACTCACCGACTCGTCCCTATGTTTTGGTATGTAAAGTATCCTTGCTGCATCCAGCATCTGTAGCGCTACGGCATGGGTCCGATTTCACACTGTGTAAACTCACCGACGTGTCGTTCGCCGGCAAGAAAGGTGAGTCGATACGTGGTGGAGATCGGAAGTACGAGATGTTGAGTCTTCCTCTCATAACAGGGGACCGCCTGGCAAAAGAGTGACCCAAGTTAGAAAAGTTCGACGAGAAAGGTCCCGTTCCCGCACCCATTTCCATCGCCTGCGCTGCGATCCCGCGAACTTCAGTACCTGTTGGTTGATTCAACATGGCGTCTCCGCGCCGGAGGTGATCCGGGGTGACGCTTCACGATAAGCCATGCATACTTTTTTGGTTGTCGTCATTATTCGCGGGTCGCGCTCCGTTTTCTCGAAAGATCCTCCCCAAGTTTCGTTTCACTCACCAGAAAATAGCAGTCTAGTCCACTGACGATCCGCGATTGAAGACGTGAGTTTCGAAGAAGGGTTTCTTGCAAGGACCTACGAAACGCCATTGAAGTGTTAGAAAGGGCGAGGGCGATGTTCGTTTCCATCACCGATGGCAAGCCACACGACAGAACGGTAAGACTCAGGATTTTCAGTGAATTGGTACCACACCCTGACCCCCGAGGGAGCCAGTTCAGGTAATACATGCTTTATTTGAGTGCATCTTCGCCTCTCCATTTCGATTGGTTGTTCTCAGCAGTGAGGTAAGGGGGGACTCAACTCACCAGAGGAATCGAGTATGAAATCAGATCAATGCTTTCGGAAGATGGAACCAACCATCGTCATCGCGACTGAGCCGGCAGTATGAGTATGTAGACGGGACATGGAAAGGAAACGAAAAACAAGAAACTCTGTCACCAGCACACCAGAATATGCACGGCCACCCGCGGCCACACAAGGCCACCTGCAAATTCGCAATTCAAAACCAAAAGTCGGCAGCGATGGAAAAGTTCTTGATTCGGCCGCCGATGGGGAACAAGAAGAGAGCTCGCGAGGCGGATGGAACGAACGGCCCCGAATCAGGCAAGGAAGTGGACGAGACAGAGTCTGCGAAGCGGGTTCGGAAGGGGGATGGTTCCGAGGGGGGCGAGGCAGATGCAAGTGCGGTGGAGAAGAGCACAGAGTCTCCGGAGGGGAAGCCCGAGTCGGGGTCGAGGGAGGGGAAACCTGATGAAGACCCAGAGTTTCCCGAGGACGATGAAATCGCAGCGATTGCACGTCGGGAAGAGAAGCTCAAAGCGGAACTCGGCGACGAGCTTATGGCGCTCCTCACGCTTGAGATTAATACGATGGGCACGGATTGGTTCGATGCGTTGGTGTCGGAAATGAAGAAGCCCTATTTCAAGCAGGTACACTCTCATGTTCAGCTTCGTATTCGCGAGATCTTGATTAATGGAATAACTATTTCCTCAGATCAAGTCGTTCCTGGCCAAGGAATACGCCGCAAAGGCCACCATCTACCCGCCCGAACCCAGCATTTACTCCTGGTCGGCATATCCACTGAAACAAGTCAAGGTCGTCATCTTGGGTCAAGGTAAGCTTCCAACGCCCCTTCTTCTCTCTTTGCACTCCCGAACTTTGTCCGTCCCAGACCCCTACCATGGACCCAACCAAGCACACGGACTCTGCTTCTCTGTCCAAAAGGGCGTCACACCCCCACCCTCGCTCGTCAACATCTACAAAGAGCTCGAGAGTGATCTTGCGACCGACACTGGAGAGGGCAAATCCGGGTTCAAGAAACCAAAGCACGGGTTCCTCGACGGATGGGCCAAACAAGGTACACGAGGCATCTGCACCCGTTCCACACCTTCAACTCAACCAAACCCTCTGAACATCCCCTAGGAGTCCTCCTCCTCAACACAACACTCACCGTGCGCGCCGCCCAACCAAACTCGCACTCGTCGTGCGGGTGGGAGACCTTCACGGACGCGGTTATAAGGACCGTGGATAGGAAAAGCTCGGGTGTGGTGTTTATTTTGTGGGGCGGGAACGCGCAGAAGAAGGCGGGGATGATTGATAAGGTGAGGGGGGGTTCGGAAATGTTAAGAGTATGCCGTGACGATGAAGTTTTACTCCTCCTTCCCCTCGCCCCAAACAGAAAAAGCACCTCGTCCTAAAGTCGGCCCACCCAAGTCCACTCTCCGCCCACCGTGGGTTCTTTGGTTGTAAGCACTTCTCCGCGGCCAACATATTCTTGAAGCAGAGGGGCCGGGCGCCGATTGATTGGAACAACCTTCCTTAGAACTAATTTATAGTTTTCTTTGCTCATGTTGCTCAGGATACTGAGCATTTCCCCCAGTCAATTTGGATGAAACTTCGACCATCGGTTGTGCTTCCATGAGACATCTCAGTGCTCTAAAAACGTGGCACCTGTGTCGTGTCATCCGATATTGATGTACTTCTGCTTTTTGATTTGGATTTCTACTTCCTCTTCATGTATTCGGCCAACATTTTCCACCAAGAATACCGCCAGCACAACCCGTCAAACGTCCCAAAGACGAGATCAATTGACATCTCAAGGTACACGTCCACGAAGTTACAGAGGCTTTTAGCAAGTTAGGACCTCGTTCCCGAGCTTCGTTGTCTTCGCCCACACAAAATAGTGACTTTAATTTGTATCACTTGTTACATGGAAACATGTCTCTCACCTCAAAAAATCGGGAAGAACGTCTTGCTTGCAGACCCCTCGCGGAGCTCCGAGCAAAGCGAGGAGCGAAGCTATTGTGCAAGCAAGTCAACAACATAACACCAAAACACACCGCAGTAGTTATGTGTAAAACGTATGTACGGTAGCTCTCAAAAGTCAGCGAAAATCTAAGTAATTGGGGCGCAGAATGTTATGTACTTAGTCCATCACCCCCAAAATGAATAATCCTTGAAATTCAGATTCTTTTCTCCATTTCTGTATATTGAGCAACAGCCTGTTCGTTGTTCCGTGCGATTAGCACGGAGGTATGGCTCGTGTGTGTGTTTTTTGGCACATTGCGGGAACCGGATCACCAAACGGGGGACCTTGTACTTTTGGTGTAAAAGTTGATCGGCTGAAATGCTGCATCTTTTATATTGCCGAGCTCAGGGACGGCTGAGTGCGGAGGATAAACTCAATTAAGCGCGAAAACGTTTTGCAATTTTGAACGCATCCAGCCATAGCGACAAAAGGGACTTAACACACTCTGACACGAGTCCATCCGCCGCGCGAAGCTAGCGGCTCGCCGAACCACGGGGACCTTCCATGAAGCGTCTAAGAGTGACGCCAGTCACACCACGGCTCAGAGTTAAGAGATGGGTCATGAACCCAAGTCGCTCTGAACCATGGTGTCGGTCGGGGAGGATGAGCAGGCGTTTGAATGTCACACAAAGTAGTCGTCAGATCATTGTCACAGCCCTGGTAGCCATAACAGGACACAGAGAGGTTCGCAATCGGGCAATGCCCTACTGCCACCTGACACGCGTTCGGTCTGGGTGGAAGGCAAGCGCTGCGCTTCTGGTCGCGTCGCGAAGCAGGTTGTGACCTAGACAGCTAGGCTCTGAAAGAGCGCTAGCCCAGACCAGCCAACCATGCCCTCCGACGGATATATTGAAGCCGTTCACTACACCAGGCTCGCTATGCGAGCAGCCACCGGGACGTCACTCCGTCAGGCGTCGCCACGCAGTTTTTACACCGCGCAGCGTCTCTGGGTGTGTTTTTTTGGCACATTGCGGGCACCGGATCACCAAACTGGTGACCTTGTACTTTTGGTGTAAAAATTGATCGGCTGAAATGTTGCATCTTTTATATTGCCGAGCTCAGGGACGGGCTGCGCACAGCGGATAAACTCAATTAAGCACGGAAATAATTTGCAGGTTTGAACGCGTCCAGACAGCGACAAGCTCCGTGTAAGGGGCATCTCCCCCTGTCACTTCGCGACATTTTTGCGAACTCAGGGTGCGTCTGGCGTCACCGCGCATTGTCACTGAGTGCATTTTGCCACATCGTCACTGGGTCCACCCTCACAGCCAAAAACTTTGATCGTCGTTCAACGCTAAGGGCGGCTGAGCGCAGTGGATAAAACCAAATAAGCGCCGGGCAACAGTTTGCAGTTTTGAACGCATCCGGTCATAGCGACAAAGGGTCACGACATCACAAAGAACCCTGTAACCGCGCGGCAAGATTTTACGGCTTTGAGACTCTCACACATTGCGCTAGGGCAGCAACTCCCACCGTGTATGTTGATCGCGTAGGAGGTGGGTCACGTTGATTCAGCTCAACTGAGTAAGCCTCACAGACAGCGCACAGGGTGAAATAAGGCCCTAACCAGTTTCATGCCCTTGAGCGCCCCACCTCACCATAAAAAAATAACGCCTTTCCGGTATCTCCTTTTCGCACATCATCATGTGTCCAAATTGCATCCGCCGTGGTCAGTGCAGTGCTTTTCTTGTGTCAGCGTAATGCTTTCGATTACCGAGCAACCGAATAATCGTTGTTTCAATGCAATGGACTCTCCCATCTGGTCAGTGTCAAAAATGCGACCATCCAAGGCACCCCGTCACCGCTCTCACTTTTACCACATTCACATCGCATCATCTTGTTTTTCACCAAACCCTATCCTCAGACAGGCTTCCTCAGGAAGGCACATTTCGTGTTTTTTTTGATCCCCCTATCATAAAAGTTTTAAACAAAGATTCGATATCTCAATGTATTGAAAATACTCGCCCTGCGAGTACCGCCTGAGTGCTAGGGCGTGAGATGCAATGAAATCGCAATGGTCAATGTGATGATGCAAAGAGCTCTACTCGGTATGTGAGTGGATTTATGTTTGTTTTTCAGTTTTTGTTGGACGTTGCAAGTCAATATGAATGGATATTTTGGACATGGTTTGGTTCTCCCGGTGCGACGCGTGCTGCTGTAGCGCACGCCACTTGCTCGCCCATGTTTTCGTGTGAAACTGAGAATTCGGCCAAGTCCAATTTCACTGATTTTTAACGACCTCGGTGGCGTTTAAAAATATAAATTTGGGCCCCCATTTTCGCCTGGTCGGTCCACTGTTGACAGAGCGCGCGTCATGCAGGTGGTGGGACCGAGTGAATTGCAGATCCAGGTCCACTTGGTTGACCAAAGTCAACCCGGATCTGAACGGGCCAATGGTAATGACCTGCTTCGGGATAGCGCAAGCCCAAAATGTAGATTAATGGATATTATTTTCTTTAATGGCTTTTCGGCAAATGGTTGGAACGCTCGGTGAATGCCGAGAGCTTGAGCACATTTTTCGCCCTACGAATGACTCTATACGCATCTTCGAGTCTGAAAATTCCGCCATGAAGCCATCGGAACCTCTCAAAATTTTGAAAAATCCCCCATCAAGCCATCGGATCTTCGCATAATTTTCACGCAAAATATAAATGAAGATTTGTGTATATTTTTTCTTTGTACATTTTTCTCCCGGAACGGGATAATTGAAAAATATGACTCCGTAGCCGAGACAATACTATTTCTACGTTCAATTTGCGACAATTTTTAAGTCCCAGTTCGCTGACTTGCATCAGATTTTGCGTGCAAATTTGGCTAATGGCTATAAAATTCATGATTTGCAGGCGCGGAATATCAAATACGTCACCGAGTGGCGACCGAGATCATACTGTTTCGACGTTCAATTTACGATAATTGTACACCCCAGTTCGCAGACTTGGGTCAACCGTCGAAGGTTGAAATTACGAATGGAACCTTGCTCAAAATGGTGAGGCTTGTATTGAACTCCGAGACCGAGTTGATGAGAGCAAGCTACGAATGACACTGAACGCATCTTCGATTCTGGAAATCGCTGTCAAGTCATTCGGGCCCTCTCAAAAATTCACGCAAAATAAATGCATATAGTATGGATATTTTTCTTTTTAATGGATATTGACCATTTGCCGAAGAGCCACACGCTTTATCTCGGTTCACCGAGATAGAGTGGGAACCGTCCAAGGTTTAGATATAACGAAGGGAACCTTTTGCACCTTAAAAGGGTCATATTGAGCTCGGAGACTGAGTCGGTTCCTTTTCATCATCCTGCGCCCGCAAATCATCGAAGACATCTCCGGGTAGAGCACGAGGAGATAGCTTTGTCGATGTCTATGTGACAAATATTTGCACCCCAGTTCGCCGACTTATATCAAAATCGACGGGCCATGGTCATTGTACTCATTTTTTTTTACGGCTCTAAGAGGGCCTCTCCAAATGGACAAACTCCCGGTGAATGCCGTCGAGTCGAGTACATATTTCTCACATAGCGACACCACCTAGTATTTGTGAGACGCACAATTTTTCGCTTGATTTTTTCTGTGCCATAATGTAACAATGGAGGTTGTCAGGCACAATGTGGAAACGTCACCTCCAGCGTACAACTCCATTTACCCAGTGGAACCAACGCTTGAAGAGTTCACTTTGGAGCGACTTTCAGACGCAGAAAAGGAAATCTATGCAAAGTTGTATAGTGGACGCGCAGAGGCTGAAGCCTCATCTAGTAGTAACGGAGGATCACGGCCTCCGGTGAAGTTTGAAGGTCTCTATCAAGTCGCCGGGTACACCCTGAAAGGGAACGCTAAGAGAGCTCTACTTGAACGCTCTGGTCTTCTCGAAAATGTTGACTATCAATGTTTCGTCATGAACGATGCAAACAATGACTTAGAGAGGGTCTCTGTAAATGGACAAACGCCCGGCGAATGCCGCAAGCTTGAGTACATATTTCTCACATGGCAAGCTGCACAAATATTTGTGATGCAAGCGCCCACTGCAGTTGGGGACATTGTGCGTAGGTTCTTTGTCCACATACTTGAACTTCAAAAAGACTACGTAAGGGCACTAGGAGAGTGTCGGACAGCCCAAGCAATAGTAGATACCAAACACGAGCAACTATTGGCCAGTCACAGCAATGAGTCAGGCGTATACATAGGAGCAATTGGTTGGCACAGCGGACAGCAAGACGCGCCACAGGGGACACAGAACAAGTCCCTGTGGGGAGCACCAATGCGAGGGGCACTACTTGCCGGATTGCAGTGGGCTCAGAACACGGTACGGGCGTGTGGGAAAAGTGGGCCGAGTGCCTTGCTGTCGACGAGGAGGCGGACACGCTCGGGAGACCCAAGCCAAAGAGGCAAGCCGTGTAGTAGTAGCGATAGTCCCCGAAGAGACCAAACAACGAGACGTGTACGAAGACCGAAGTGCCCGAATAGAGGTTTGGGAGACAAGTTCTGTTGATCTCTGTTGGGCGACAGAAACTAACCGCACTGATAAAGGTCCTGAGCTCCTAAAGGACAAAACTAACCCCAAACGCCTAAATTTCGGTCAATTTAATCCTCCAAAGCGGGAAGAGGGCTAAAGGTCGTGCATCTCGTGAGTCGGTGAGAGGCGGATAATCCCTTTTTGGCGTCCAAACACAGAGCCAGTGCCAGGACACACGTTGAGAAAGCCAGAGGCACGGCAACCATGCATCACTGATCGAGGTGACAAAGCAGTCATCTTTCACACACATTGGACATCCAGTAGCCGAAAAGACGATGGTGCACTGATCCAGCGAGCTGGTTCCGACATCGCCGATCCTCCTGACCCAATCGTGGAATACAACTCGGTCTAGCAGACTGAAAACGCATGCAAAGACATTGTTGCTGAGTTTCTCAAGCGATCCAAGCCCGGGAAGCAAAGGAATGCTGCTATCCAGCACCTCACGGACTCTACCAGAAAGAAACAGCATCAAGAACAAGCGCATACACACTCTTGAGCGACGTTCGATGTAGCGATGGCACATTTTGCCCTCGAAGTGCCCTTACGATGATGTGAAACGATGTCGCACCACGCTGAATCAAGCCCCTCTACCAAGCAACCAGGAGCCACTAGGCCTCGCTCATGACATGCGCACATATTAACAACGCTCTGTGACGTACCGCAGACGAAAAAGCTGTCCATATCTCCACAATTGAACAAGATGATGTTCCGGTGCACGCTACCATGATCGCAACACCAAACTAACGTTTTCTGGCCGCAACAAGGGCGCAAACTTCTCTTTCAAACAAATTTCGGTGCAAAAGCTGAGGTATCGCAGTGTCGCTCCGTTTTATCACTGAAGTTCGCATACTGAATCGGGTCATAAAAACAAGATCCAAACTCACGGACAAGAACAGTTCGGCCAGCGCCGACGCCCTCCAAGCTGCTGCTGCACTATGCCATAATGCTCGCAAAAGTTGAGCGCTGTAGGACACTGCCCCACCGAATGAGTACCCGACAACGCAAATTCATGCCATGGATGACCCCACTGGATTTCATGACACTCGCAAGCCCCGAAACGCCATTCGCCCAGACAGATACAAGTAAGATCATGCGTGGACGATCTTTCTTTTTTTGAATTCAGTCATCGAGGTGTCCATCAACGACCCAGAATGCTGCGGTAGCTCAGAGACTGATTCAGTCAGTGGAGCTGCCAGCAGGAATGCTTTTCTATCTATAGGCTCAGAATATGTTGCTTTTTTGACAGTGTGCTGTGTTGGTGAAACGATATACACTTCGGTATTTTCAGCTTCGGCCGCGATTTTGCCATATTATTTGTATTGTCATAGAGGCGAGCTCTCTCGTTGAAACCAAGCGAAACCACGAGTTTTATGACATTACCACATCAAATTTTTTACATTACTTCCCTAGTCCCCCCGATGGTCTTCGGCGGGACGTACAAAATATTGTTGGCCAAGTCGCGACCGAAGCTCCGATTTTGGTGTATATCACGGGAACGACAGTCATCACTGTCAAAAAAGCAACATATTCTGAGCCTATAGATAGAAAAGCATTCCTGCTGGCAGCTCCACTGACTGAATCAGTCTCTGAGCTACCGCAGCATTCTGGGTCGTTGATGGACACCTCGATGACTGAATTCAAAAAAAGAAAGATCGTCCACGCATGATCTTACTTGTATCTGTCTGGGCGAATGGCGTTTCGGGGCTTGCGAGTGTCATGAAATCCAGTGGGGTCATCCATGGCATGAATTTGCGTTGTCGGGTACTCATTCGGTGGGGCAGTGTCCTACAGCGCTCAACTTTTGCGAGCATTATGGCATAGTGCAGCAGCAGCTTGGAGGGCGTCGGCGCTGGCCGAACTGTTCTTGTCCGTGAGTTTGGATCTTGTTTTTATGACCCGATTCAGTATGCGAACTTCAGTGATAAAACGGAGCGACACTGCGATACCTCAGCTTTTGCACCGAAATTTGTTTGAAAGAGAAGTTTGCGCCCTTGTTGCGGCCAGAAAACGTTAGTTTGGTGTTGCGATCATGGTAGCGTGCACCGGAACATCATCTTGTTCAATTGTGGAGATATGGACAGCTTTTTCGTCTGCGGTACGTCACAGAGCGTTGTTAATATGTGCGCATGTCATGAGCGAGGCCTAGTGGCTCCTGGTTGCTTGGTAGAGGGGCTTGATTCAGCGTGGTGCGACATCGTTTCACATCATCGTAAGGGCACTTCGAGGGCAAAATGTGCCATCGCTACATCGAACGTCGCTCAAGAGTGTGTATGCGCTTGTTCTTGATGCTGTTTCTTTCTGGTAGAGTCCGTGAGGTGCTGGATAGCAGCATTCCTTTGCTTCCCGGGCTTGGATCGCTTGAGAAACTCAGCAACAATGTCTTTGCATGCGTTTTCAGTCTGCTAGACCGAGTTGTATTCCACGATTGGGTCAGGAGGATCGGCGATGTCGGAACCAGCTCGCTGGATCAGTGCACCATCGTCTTTTCGGCTACTGGATGTCCAATGTGTGTGAAAGATGACTGCTTTGTCACCTCGATCAGTGATGCATGGTTGCCGTGCCTCTGGCTTTCTCAACGTGTGTCCTGGAAATGGCTCTATGTTTGGACGCCAAAAAGGGATTATCCGCCTCTCACCAGGGAACAGGCATCTCCACAACTAAGTCAGGAGACTATTACAAGTTCGGATACGCCAAACAGCTGCGCGAGCGCATTCGCGATCATCTAAGATCATTTTCTGTATTTCGTTTGGTACACTTTTAGCACTCACGGCAGTATGCAGCTGTGGAGAATGCATTCAAAACCGATCCAGTTGTTCGAAACTGCAGGACCACGTACATTGACAAGTTGGCCAACAACCAAACGGAGATAGCTTGCTTTGATGACGAATTCACGTTCAAAGACGCAATTGTTTTGCTTGCGAAAAAAGCGAAATGTGAAGGCTCGTCTGACGAGAGTGCGGATGCATTGCAGTTCCAAGAACAGCTGACGGAACAGGAGCGATACAGGGCGGAGCAGGAAACATGGAAGGCTGAGCAGGAAACGCGGAAGACCGAGCAGGAAACGCGGAAGGTTGAGCAGGAAGTGCAGAGGACAGAGCAGCTGTGCCTTCGTCTTGAGCTTGCAAAATTGAAATTGTGCGACAGGATGACGGTTTCTGCCCCAAGAAGACAAATCCAAGCGTGGAGTGGAACTGTGGAAAGCACAGTAGATGATGTTGAAAACCCCAATCAAGGGGAAGATCGTGAAAAGGGAAAGGAGGTACGACTCGTGGCACCGAGCGAGCAACTGGCAATGGCAATTGCGCAGAAAGAGCTGAGGGACAAAGACATCGAACAGCTTGAGCGACTCAGAGAAAACCAGCGATTATCCGACGACTCGGCTCACAGTCATAACATTGTTCCAGGAGACGGGGAAGCGCAGCGCGAGTCCACATCTCAGAGCGACAGCCATTTTGAAAACGTGCCTCCGAGTGACAGCGCGACTCAGAGTGAGCCCACGCGTCAGAGTGAAGCGGTGACCGTAACTCCCGCGAGCAACCCTATGCAGGCGACAGTATCTCCTGCGAACCACCCCACGCAAGTGACCGTCACTCCTGCAAACAACACCACACCGGCGATCGCAACACCAGCGAACAACCCCGCGTCGGCGACCGTTAATGCTCCAAACAACCCCACACCGGTGACAGTACCTCCTGCGAATAATCCCACATCGGCGACTGTACCGCATGCAAACCACACCACGCCAGTGATCGCAACGCCTGCAAACAATCCAACACCGGTGGCCGTTACCCCTGCAAACAACAACATGCCAGTGATCGGAACTCTTGCAAACAACCCCGGGTCGGTGACCGTTACACCTCCAAACAACCCCACGCCCGCGAATAACACAGTGCCGGTGACCGCACAACAAGTTGCTCAAACCGCAGTTCCGACTGGGGTTAGTAACCCTAACCCTGGCGCGGTTGTGATCAGTGCCCCAGCGCGACCTAATCCCCGTCCTGCAGGGGATCCTTGGGCTTTGTTCTGGTCCGAATGTCTGGTTGCGTCTGCAAATGAGCGTGTCTCTGCGTCCTGCATTAGAAAAATGTATGTTCTCTGGCTCGAGGACAACGGGTACGCGGAAGGGTCTTACCCAGTTCACCACAAGAATTTTCACGATAAAATGCAGAACCTAGGAGTTCGGGTCCAAAAGCTGCAGTTTCCAAACGCGTACCAAGACGGGGTAAGAGGATACGACTTCACTGACGCTGCCATCCAAATGTTTGGAGCTCTAATGAACCCACCAATCTCGCGTTAGATGCGTAGTATAACTTAGTAGGAACTTATACATTCTCATTCGGAAAAAAAAACTTAAATCTTTTGAACACAGCAGGTCGTTGGAGACCGTTGACTGGTTCTTTTGCACTCCCCGAATACTCGGACTCTGCATACTGAGACTAGTGATACCACGCTTTTGGTGAAAGTGTCCCGAACCTCCCCCCACACAATTAAAAAACCCACTGCTCAGCGAGTACCGAGCGAGTGTTGAGTGGCGTTTCCTCGTCGGAAACCGCGACCATTTGACATAGATTTTACCAGTTAGTCGTTTTTAGTCACAGTAATGTGGCGGAGATGGCGTGACCACAGTATGTTCGGGTACAAAAAACGTTCCATTGTTGCCGAGTTTATTATTTCCATTCATTTTTCAATCCCACGATGGACTGCCAAGAGATTGCAAACCGCGCAATACAAACCTACGGCTCTATCAACAGAGCTTTTGCGGAAGAGTGCGGTCGAGGCGCAATAGGCGTCGCGAAATACCTCCTCAACGAAGGTGCTGATATTGAATACGAAAACGGCACCCCGCTCCGGTTCGCAGCAAAAAATGGTCACGTCGACGTGGTATCTTTCCTCCTCCAGAGCGGAGGCCTCGTCGACGCAGAGAGCAACGCAGCAGCTCTCTGTCTCGCCGCGTACAACGGTCGCGCGGACATTGTCTCTCTCCTCTTAAGTCACGGCGCAGACGTTCACGTGCGGGAGGTGGTGCAGCATGAACTTGCAGGTGCGTACCGCGCCAATGGCCAGGTGGGCAAAGCAGCGGAGCTGCTTGAGAAGGTGGTGCCCATCAAAGCGCGCGTTCTGGCAGAGGACCACAGAGACCGGCTGGTGTCGCACCATGCACTGGCCATTGCGTACCTGGACAATGGCCTGGTGGGCAAGGCAACAGAGCTGCTTGAGAAGGTTGTGGCCATTCACACACGAGTTCTGGCAGATGAGCACCCTTCCCGGCTGCTGTCTCAGAGTGTACTTGGCAGACTATATTACAAACGTGGTGAGGGTGACAGAGCCGTCAAGTTACTGGAGAATGTTGTTGCTATTCGGATGCACACCTCAGAGGAGGATCACCCTCACCGGCTCGCGTCCCAGCGTGAACTTGCAAATGCATATCGGACCTGTGGGCAGGTGGCCAAGGCAGTGTTGATTCTGGAGCATGTGGTTGCCATCACGGAGCGCACCATGTCTCAGGAACGCCAAGACGGTTTGAAGTCACAACAATCTCTTGCCATGGCATATGAGGCCAGTGGACAGCTGGAAAAGGCCTTGCCGCTTCTGGAGAATGTGGTTTTGATTGCGGCGAGTACAATGTCAGAGGATCATTTCTTGCGCGTGCAGTGGGAACCGCAGCTATCCGCGATGCGTGAGAGACAGCACCAGAGCAGTGGAGGACCAGCCATGCCTCAGCAGACTGAACCAGCCATTCCAGTCGCGGCAGAGCCCTTGGCGATCAGAACGGCTCATCTATCTCCCGCACAGCTTGGTACCTTGGTGGACGCGGACAGCTCACGCAGCAGCTCCAAGAAGAGCGTGGGTCGTTTTGTGAAGGGATTGTTTAAGCATCGGTAGTGGAGGGTGAAGATGACTCGAGGTGAAGTGACATTTGGCTCTACACAGTAGTGATGTAATCTTATTGTAATGTGATTTAGAAGCGCATGCACGCGAACCGAGTTGGAAAATTCGTGAAGCAGTTTCCTTTGCGATTCCATACGTAATTGAGGTGCAGTGCGGTTGTTCACGCTATGCGTCCATGACGACGAGCAAGCAGACCTCGTTAGAGTGGGCGTCCGTTCCACTCACTGAGCATGCAGCCCTATCAAGGGCAAAATGCGTCGCAAGGTGGAAAAGGTGTGCATTAACGCCGATAAGTGCTGGTTCTGAGCGCAGGTCAATCAACGGTCTATTGGGAGAATGAGCCAGAGCATGACGCGGCGACATTGCGCAGTCAGCAGTGGATGCACTTCTATGGAACGTGGCGTGTGGCGTGTTGCGACTCGCACGCACTCGCATCGCTCGTTTCTCTGAGAATCGCAACGAAGAGAGGACACACGATCGGTGCTGCGGACATGCGGCAGAATACATTCCCGTTCTTCCACGAACGCAAAGCGGAGACACGGAGCGGACGAAGGACCGGGCGTGCAACGTGCGTGTGGCGGTGTGATCCGATGTGCGCGGCATGCGGTTTCCGCGTGGTGGGAGCTGCTTCGCGATCGGAGCACACTCGGCTCTCGCAGCAACGGGCACTCGCCACAGCCATCGGCAGCGTCCTCCACCCCCACCTCCACCTTCGCCGACGCCGCGTGGCATCTGCAGGGTGTTTCCCGCTGCCGCCATACTGCGGTTCTCTCGTCGCCAAGGACATCGAAACTACGGCGGCACCTGTCCTCGGCGCTTCACCTCCCCTCGCGTCTCTTCCCCTGCACCTCATCTTTCGCACACGGCGCGTGACGTTGCGTGTCTTTTCCACAGCGGCAACACGCGTCAACAATAACAACCGCCGAACCAAACCCCATCCACCCAGCTAAACCAGCACGCTACCACACTACCACCCCAGCAATTTGACCTCACATGCCGACGACATCCTGGCGTACGGCTTCGCGCACGTACTGTCTGTTCACCCCGCCCACCCCCAGAATGGCAGGAACTGGCGAAAAGTATCACGTCCTTTGCTGGCGTGCACGTGGGCGGCGTCCAGGGACTGATGCAGGGACAGGCGCGGGAGTGGAGGGTGCGGTCTGCTGTGGTGGAGGAGGGCGGGGCGGGGACGGGGAGCTGGAGGACCAGAGGGGTGGAAAGTGAAAGAAGACAATGCACCCAGTGGACAACAATGAGCGGTGGATTGCAAAATTCTGCGTCTTTGAGTTCGCTCCGGGGCATGTGTGGGTATTTTCTTGCGCGTCATATGGTTGCGGAATACCTCCCTCCATGCACCCTTCCCTTTACCTTCACCACCGCTGCCCATCCTTCATCTCACCAACCCTCCCTTTCCCCCACAGGCACCGCTGTTACCCAGCAAACACACAGGGTCCCATCCACTCCCCGCCGCCCTGCCTGCGCGCGTCGACGTTGCCCCGCGTCCGTCTCGCCACACACCCTAATTCCACGGCTGCTTGACCCGGAGGCATCTCGAAACGTGTTTGGTGAGAGCCGCGCCGTGGACGAGGACGATGTGGAGGAACACGGGACGGGACCCAGGCCGGTGAAGGCACCGCGGCAAATGACGACTCCGCTTACGTCTGACGTCACGCGTCACCCGCACGCCGGGGGGGGTTCTGGTCCGCTTTGCCGCAAGAACCACCTCGCTATGGATCCACGTGTTCGAGACGCTTCCCTCGCCCACGCGGATCCCGCCTCTGCCCGAACTCTCGCTCCTCCCGCTGGCGCGCGTGACTGGTCGCCCGCTGCTCGACCCCGTCCTGGCAGCGAACTATGTACATATGCTGGGGTACAACGTCGACCTGGGGTGCCTGTAGACGCAGGAGCATGTGTGGTTTGGCGCTGTCGAGGGGTTCGAGTGTGGTGCTGGATGGACACTAAGGGCTGGGTAGGTGGTGGGCGGGCGCCGGTCGACGGAAGAGGGGGCAGCCGAGGCAAACTAGGTGTGGCGAAAGTGAAACACCGGCAGAACAAAGGAGAAGAATGTGTGCAGGAGCGCGAATGAGAAGCAAAAGATGTGGGAAGCGTCTGAGAGGCGATGTGGCCGTGTGCCGAGACCGCTTTTGCTCTGGAAAAGTATTGTAGTGTGGGGTGTATGGTGTCGAACATGTAAAAGTGTGACCTCGATTTGCCCCGGTGAAAGGAACATCGCCCGCGGCTGAACTCCGCCGGGTAATTTCGCGTACCTGCCCCTCGGCCAACGGAATAACTGGTTTGATTCACACAAGCTTACATAACGACAATCCCATAAAAACCCAGCGAGTAGACTGTGCAGTAGTCAAACAATACAATGTCACGCCCTACATTCACAGTCGACGAAATTCCGAGCCTGAGTGGGAAGGTCGCTATCGTCACAGGTGCGCACATCGCCTTGATCCCGTCTCGCTCGCTCCCGTATCACACATCACACCACTCCAGGCGCTTCCTCGGGCATCGGCCGCGAGGCCGCCCTCCAACTGGCCAAGAAAGGCGCCCATGTCATTCTCGCCGTGCGGTCAAAAGCTCGTGGCGATGAAACAGCAAAGTACATCAAGTCTGAAGAGCCAAACGCTAACGCGGAAGTGGCCCTTCTCGATCTTGCGCGGCTGGCGTCCGTCAAGGAGTTCGCGGAGGCCTTTATCGCGCGGGGACTGCCCCTTTCAGTCTTGATGAATAATGCTGGCATCGGTTTGACCAAGTTCAGTTTGACCGAGGACGGTTACGAGAGCCAGTGGCAGTCAAACCACCTCGGGCACTTCTATCTGACACTTCTGTTGCTGCCGGTGCTGCAGCGGACGACAACTAAGCAGGCTCCCGCGACGATTCACAACGTGTCGTCGGTCTTGGCGTGGATGAGCTACGACAGTGGGATTCTGAGCGAGGAAAAGATCGTCGATGAGGAGTCATACTCTGCCCACAAGGCGTACGGGCAAAGCAAGGTAAGACAAACGAACGAGTTCAGACAATCAGGCATGCAACATTCAATATTGTCTCAACAGCTTGCACAAATCGGGTTCACGCGCCAGCTTGCGCAGCTTCTCGGGCCTGACTCCAACATTATTGTCACAGCATGCTACCCTGGAGGTGAGATAGTCTTTGTGGTAAAAATTCTCACTACCATCAAAATTTTCCTTCTCTTCAGACATGATCCGCACCGAGTTCACTTCGAAAGTGAACTCAAGTGCGCTCATGAAGGCCTTTGTACAATCTATTTCATGGCTTCAGGGGCCCTCCGTACCAAAAGGAGGTGAGTCAAAGGCTCGATTCCCAGCCCTCAAATATCATGTTCTCAGTGCGATCACTTCGCCCATGACAGCGCTTACCCAACTGTACGTCTCAACATTCCCCCTATTCCCCTCCCTGGTCGCGAAGAACGCGATCCCCAGCGGCTCCTTCTTTACCTACATTTGCAAGCACCAGCCACTCAAACCAGACTCGTGGCCCGGAAACGCGGAGCTTCCGGAGCGTGTGTGGGATTTGAGCGTGAAGCAGATCGAGAAGACGGGGTTTAGTGTGCCTGAAGTGGCGTCGAGGTTGTGACAGCGATGACACCACTGTGATTGTGAATAGGTTGATTGCATGCAATGTATGGGATTTTGAAAATTTACTTGTTTCTCTGACTGCAAGTCTCTGGAGCTTCTGATCACGACAGACGGGGGTAACTTGTCGTACCGCAATTGGTACTTTGCGTTCTGAATTGTGGAATTACATCGCTGAGTCCTTTGCCAGTCATGTATTATTTCTCTTTCGAAACAGCCCCGAATAAAACAGGGATGAGCTGTGTTGACTGAGGTTGCGTTCTACCTCTCAAACCTATTCCAAGCAATACACCACGGGGAACGCGCCTTTTCTTTCGCAAACTACGTGCCTCTCGTCTCTGATTCAACTCAAAAGGCCGAAATTGCAGGACTGGGAGATCGATCCCGACCAAGTTATGTTCACCATCGGCCCCGAGTTCCGAATCGGGAGTGGAGGGTACGGGGATGTGTATCAGGGGACGTATTGCGGGATTAGAGTCGCTGTTAAGGTGTTCAGATTCACGAATGACGGCGCTATGGTGGAAGTGATTACTTCCGTATCCGTCACCTAATTTGCGGGACTCCACCGAAACCATCTCCACAAAAGACTTTCATGCGTAAAGTACGACGATGGCACCGGTTGAAATTTGAGCACGTTCTGCCTCTGTTTGGGGCCTGTACGAAGCCATTCCTCATAATGGTGTCGCCACTAATGCCAAATGGAACCATTTTGGACCATCTTCGGAAAAACAAGAACGCAAACCGCGTCCAATTGGTGCGTGCGTCCACTGAAAAGTTCAAATTTGTACCCCTGCTCTGCCTTTCTAATCAACTATTGTATACTTAGAGCTGAATACGATTGTCGAGAACTCGGCAAATGCGCCATTTGTCGATGAACATGGGAAGGGTGTTGTCGGGGACTTCGGAGTCCGACATATCGCTGAATTCGGAGAATACAGGTGGAACGCCCGAGCGGATGCTGGAACCTGATCATCCCGATAAACCGCCGACGCACGCCAGTAAACACTACGGCGTCAGATATCTATTCGTTTGGGATCTTCGTCTACTTGGTGAGTTAAAAAACCATGAATAGTACTTCGCGAACTGCGCCGTGCTCACCTCGGTTGTGCCTTCCATGAAATAGGTGTGGGTAAGAGATGGCAAGCCGTATGGTAACGTCTCCACAATCAGCGCACGGGACTCCCTCCTTGAGGAGATTGTCCGCAACCGCAAGCGACCTGACCTGAATAACCCACGCCTCACCGACATGCCACGGGAGCTCAACAATCTCATGCAACATTGCTGGGCGGCAGACCCTTGAGAGCGACCAAAATCGTTTCGAGACATCCTGAATGTTCTCGAAGTTCTCTTGCCAGCACACCAGCTGATTGTCAAGGGACCTGAATCGACGCCGTTGTCGTCATCAGGTGAGCTCGTCTTGCAATTCCGATCGGATAACTAAGCAACAGCTGACATGCTCCACATGATGATCCGCCTCAGGTCCTGAGACTTTCTATGTTCTTTTTCCGAGAAACGAGCGATTTATAGGTCGCAGAGCGTTTCTTGAGAAGCTGGAGCGGGACCTTTTTGGGGACGGCAAATGGCGCAAAAGGAGCGCTCATGGGGCTTGGCGGAGTGCGCTCGAGCTCACGTACAGGATAAAGGAACGCCACCCTGACTTTTCGGTGCTTTGGTTGCCCACGATGAGCGTCGCCAGCTTCACCCAAGCTTGTGACCAAGTCGCTACCGTGTTGGGTGTCATGATTGTGGGGGAGACAAGCGGGAAGACCCTGAGGAGGTTCTGAAGAGACACCTGGAGAACAGTGGCAGACGACACTTCTTGATAGTGGACAATGCCGACGACATTGAAGTTCTGGCAGGAAGTGGGTCGGAGAAGGGGGTCAAGGAGCACGTCCCAAAAAGTGAGCGGGGTCGCATCGTGTTCACGACACGTTCAAATAAGGCTGCGACGGTTGTGGCGCAAAACAAGGTGCTGGCGTTGGATGCAATGGATGAGACGGAGGCCTTGGACTTTTTGCCGAGATGACCGCCAGAATCTCTTGGAAGATCGAACACTTGCAACAGAGCTTCTTCAGGAGCTCACGTTTTTTCCTCTTGCAATTGCGCAAGCAGTGGCGTACCTCAACAGCAACCTCAATGACTCAGCACAACGTTGTCTTGGATAGTTGAGGGACAGAGATCGGGATCGCTTTGACCTTCTGAGCGAGGATTTTGATGACGAGACCCGCTATGAAGGAGCGCAAAACGCCGTTGGAACTACGCGGCTTGTTTCCTTTGAGCAAATACAACGTGATGATCCCGCAGCTGCTGAAATCCTGTCATTGTGGCGTGCATTGACTGCAAAGCCATTCCGTACTCTATATTCCCACATGTTGCTCTTGGTGGAGTTGCGATGGACAAAGCCATCGGTACTCTCGTTGGCTACTCCTTTTTTACCCCACGATCTGACGGCAAGCTTTATGATATCCACAGTCTGGTGCAGCATGCAGCTTCACGTCGGTGGCTCAAAACCCAAGGTACCATCAGTGCGAAGACCATTTCTGCCATAATACACCTCGAAACCGTGCAATTCTGACGATTGGGAAAATCGTCCCACATGGTGCTCATACCTCACTCACGTGGAAATAGTCCTGGAAACTAATGAGTAATGGTCAGGTGGACAAGGCGGTGGCAATATTGGAGAAGGTGATGGCCATCACGTCTCTTACGCTGAAAAGAGGATGACCCATCCCGGCTGGCGACATTTCACCCACTTGCTCTTGTATACCAGGCCGATGGGCAGGTCGACAAGGCGTTTGAAATTTTAGAGAAGGTGGTGGCCGTAGAGGCGCGCATCTTTTCACAGCAGGACCCATTGCTGTTGGTGTCACAGCATGCGCTTGCTATTGTGTACCATGACAATGGTCAGGTGGACAAAGCAGTTCGGATCTTAGAGAAACTGGTGGCCATTGAGGCGATTTCTCTGGCGGAGAATCACCTAGATAGACTTGCGTCACTGCACGCCTTGTGCATGGCGTATGTGGACATTGGCCAGGTGGGCGAGGGTATGGAGCTTTTGGAGAAGGTGGTGGCCATTTGGACAACCATCGTGCCAGAAGAGCACCCATCTCGTCTGGCTTCTCAATTCGTGCTCTCTTGCGCGTACCGTGAACACGGAGACGTGGACAAGGCCCTGTCACTTTTGCTCCATGTCGTTGTGATGTATTCTCGTTTCATGGCAGAGGAGCACCCATACCTGCTCGCATCGCAGCGTGAGCTTGCAAATACCTACTGGGTAAGTGCGCACGTAGACAAGGCGATGGAGCTCCTGCACCATGTGGTCGCAATCACGACACGCACCATGGCGGAGGGGCACCAAGCGCGTTTGAAGTCACAGCAGTCATTTGCCATGATATATGAGGTCATCGGACAGCGTGAAAAGGCCTTACCCCTTCTAGAACATGTGGTATCTGTCGCGACACGAACAATGTCAGAAGAGCATTTCTTGCTGGTGCGGTGGGAGCAACAGCTAGCCGCAATGCGTGAACGATCAGGCCTGAGTGGTGCAACAGTTGACGCCCCACTGCGGAAGCTGGTATCTAAGGTTCCAGTCGCCGCAGAGCCCTCGGTTGGGACTGCATCAACCACACATGGGATTGGCCTGTCGGAATTGCAGGGTTCGCGCAATGGTCCCATAAAGAGTGTGGGTCGCTTTGTGAAGGGTTTGTTCAAACGTACGAAATATAGGGAGACCGTGTATGTTGTTTTTGGTTCGACATCCCGGCACTGCAATCAGTGAATACTATTAATATTATGAAGTAAGCGATTGCTCATGTCGTCGTCTCCTTTGTGTGTCAGGAAAATGCGTGAACCCAAATGCGAATGGAAGGCGGACCCCAAAACTAGCATACACCACCCAATTCTCGGATTCAGGAGCAGTTAGCGACAGGGGGATGTGGGATTGTGGTTGATTTCCGAACTTTTCCATGGGAGACGATGGGGGACGATGGGAGACTCCCTTCGGAGGTGTAACACCCCCCCACATTCTCCGCCCGCATCACCCTCAAATACAGGGACAAACTGTCTTGTATATCGACAACGACTGTCTGAATCAATCCCCGAATCCCCCTTTCCACCCCCATCGTCGATATTCGAACTTTAATGCAGGCACTAATATCCAATCTTGTTGTGATCGGTGCACTCACGTTCCTATTGTACGAGCTCTGGCGGCGCATTTGGCTCGACTTTGGAGATAACGTTCCTGTAAGATGGGAAGAACTGCACTCTCACGTATCAGATTCCCGATCACTAACTTTGTGCGATCGTGCAGATCGTCGTGTCGCTTGTGGGAATACGACCCCGCCTTTCAGACATCAAGCGGCTTCATCTCTTCCACCTCGAATCGTGCCGCTCTCGTGGTGCCACAACAATTCGTACCATACTCCCTTTTGGGAAGCGCTCCACGTTTGTTGTTGGAACACCGAGTCTACTGAGGGAGTTGTACGTCTCACAGAACTGGGAGCGTTTTGATAGACCCATGCCCGGAATGGTACCTTCGTTTGATGTGGGTGCATGAACAGAAAACGCGAATGCGGACTTCCGCAACAAGCCATACTGTCCACACTCCTTTTCGTTGCAGGACCATGTAGGAGGCTTGTTACTTCAACCAAATGGAACTAAGTGGAGGGAGGCACGTGAGGTGAGTATGTAGTTGTTTTGAGCTTCTATTATGATCAAATGATGGTTTGACTCTCCAAACTCTCCAAAACCTCTGTAACAAGCTCTTCAACAAGTCATTCACCGGTCCTTCTGTCCGGGGCTACATGGATGTGTGAGTCGTTGGCGTTGCTGTCCAATAGCTCTTTGTGTGTGTGTATTTCCTTTTGGTCGACTCCAGTGTAGTCAATCTCAACGAGACACTCATGGAAAACCTCGCACGGGCGCAAAAAGCCAGTCCGACTGGATTCGATATTCAGAACTTTCTCGCTTGCTACGCTTTTGACGTGATATCGGCACTTTCGTTTGGCCAAGAGCTCGGCATACAGACACCAGAAGGAGAGCACTACCTTCACGATGGAGAGAAGATGCAGGAGATTGCGAACGTATGGAACTCACTTTCGGCGCAGCTTGGCGAGAGTTTTGTTCCACAATCCATCAAGAAAAGGTAACTGACTTCTTACTTATAACCAATCGCGTAATTGCAAAACTTTTAAACATTGGTTCTCAGCCGTCTTGACATGGCCGCCCCGTTTCAGGCAATCATTCGAAAGAACTTAGCTCGCGCACGTGCCGCCAAAGCGTCTGGTCAAGCCCCGACTGGTAGATTCTCAGTGCTCGACGACCTCATTGTGAGCAACGAAAGGCTTCCTGAGTTTATGGCGGCGGATGACAATGAGGTTGTAAAGCACCTGATGACGCTGCTTTTCGCGGGTCATGGTGCGTTTATAAATTTGGAGTTTGGAGTGAGGAAGAAAATCAAGGGCTTACATTCATCGCCCGAAGACACAACTGCGGGGCTCCTATCATTCATGACGTACCATCTCAGTGTGAGTCACTTGAAGCTTGTTCCGTTTTCAAAGACCTTATGACTAAAGCCACGACTTGTAGTACTCACCTGAATGGCGTAAGGCCATTCGCGATGAATTTTGGAACGAGCATGATACCATCACTGGACAAGCTCGAGCAGCTAAAGGTGGGTGGTTCCATGAATGAACGTTTCACTCTATCACTGAAGGAGCTCTCACCTCTCTCCAGGCTCTCAATGCATGCATCAAGGAGACTCTCCGAATGTATCCTTCAGCTCCGTTTGGGGGCGGGCGTGTCATGGCGCAGGATCACACAGTATCGTACACGGAGGTTGACGGCTCGGTGCGCATTGTTCGCTTCAAGAAGGGTGATACTTTGTTCCCAGGTCTTGTGGGTATAAGGATCAACATAATCCTTGTGTGTATGCTTACTTTATTTGTTATTACCCCCCCATCCGTGCCCGAACAGCACATCCCGCAGATGACCCCGGAGTTTTGGGACAAACCCGTGGAGAAATGGGATCCATCTCGCTTCTTGGAGGACTCGAAGGGAGGATCCTTACATCAGTACGCGTACCTTCCATTTGGACAGGGCGTGCGGAAATGCATTGGAGAAAAGTAAGCGTCGCATTGGTCTCAATATACCTTTGACCAGGACTTACATTCTCGCACTATCTTCTGTTCCAGACTTGCCCTTTCTGAGGCCCGAGTGACCATGTGCAACATTTTACGTCGATGGGACATTGTTCCTGCCGACAACGCGGAAATTCGATTCCCATTTGCGCAGAGCTTTTCTGGCACGCTGAAGGCAGCTGACGGCGTGGGGGTGAAGCTCCTCGAAATCGGACTCTAGGAAGTTGTTCATGTATATGTATAATACATATGTGTTTTGTGATACAAATGCTCCAAAAATGACCGCCGCGGATTCACGGTTGATTTAGGCTGGGGTGACCAACCGGTGCACTGCCATCCTCTAACCGATATGGTGTGGGCTGGAAGGGGTCCGAAGGTGTTGTGGCGTTAATGACGCGTCACATTAATGTGGGTTTCCGTCGACGACTGTGCTCCACATCACGTTACATTCGATGTTAATTTAATTCGATATAGATAACTGATCAAATCTTAAACCCTCAGTTCGAAATTTGGTTCGGAAGTTGCATCAAACTATTCAATTAATCACAACAACACGAAATTGCAGATCCTGAATCAGGATGGGGACTACGATAAACAGAAATTGTTCTTCCTTTCTATTCCTGGGCTAGATCACAACCGTCAAAAGTGTGCAGAGTTCCATTGGCTTGTCCGCGTCGTCTTCTCCAATGGTGTACAATTGACACACGGGGCAATCGACCTCCACCAAATTAAAGCTCCTCCTCACTTTAATGTCAGCAATGAGGTCGATAGCACCACATTCGACAAGGAGACTGTGAAGTTCTTTGATGGTCACCTCGTCATCGTCGAGAGTTTGTTCCACTTGGTTGCCTTCCACGTTCAGGCTCTTGAGAGTGTCGCCAAGTTTTTGGAGGAAGTACACCATGGTGACAATCTTGTCAATGGAGCACTCGCGAAGAGTAAGATCGACCAGATGGGGACAAGTCCGTGCAAGATGGTCAACGAACACGTGGTCTGAGCATCCAGTACTATCCAAATAGAATACTTTGAGCTTAAGCTCCCCGGAGTGACAGAAGATTGGTAGCACGCGAAAGTCAAACTGCAGGACGAAGCCATCAGCCTTGAGACGATTATGCGCAATCTGACGGAGACAATCCAGCTTCACACGATCTGGAGTACCAGCCAAGTATGTTCGGTGTTCCACCGGGCAAGCCGGCATCAAATTTCCTGTCTTCCACCGCCCGCACGACCCAAATATCCTCCGGCGCTGGCAAAGGCGCAGACCCCGCAGACGGCGTGCGCGAAAAGCTTGAGGCTCGGGTCGGGAAGCCGCGGTTGGAGGGGAAGGTGAGACGTCAGTTCCGAGTTTCTGGTGCGGTGCGGTGATGGAAGAGCAGAGACTGAGAGACGGTTTTGGTGGTGGTACTAGGTGTGTATTGTGACGGGAGCGGGCTCGCTCAAGGGGATCGGAAGGGGGTCGTGTATCGCGTTTGCGCAGAATGGGGCGGCTGCTCTTGTGAGTTGTTCACTTTCCCTGACATCGGCAACCGGGAACAGGAGAACTGACTCGTAATTCGACTGGTCTCTTCTTTTTCGGCGGAATAGTACGTCACCGACTTCGACCAAACCAACCTCTCCTCGCTCCCCGCTCTCATCGAGAACAGCTACCCCAACACTCGCGCCATCGCCCAACAAATCGACGCCGCGAACGCAGCCGACGTCAAAGGGATCTGCCATCGCGCCCTGACGGAATTCGGGAGGCTCGACGTTTTCTTTGCGAATGCGGGTGTCGGCGTGGGAGATGTGTTGGCCAAGACGAGCGTGGAGGCGTTTAATAGGGTCGTGAGGGTTAGTGCGGTATGTTTGTCGACTTGCGTGTTACAGGCGGAGGGGATGTGTGCTGATGGTGTTTGGGGGTGGAGGTTGGGTCCGATCCTTGCCTGCAAGCATGCGTCTCAGGCCATGCAAGTGACTTCAAAAGGAAAGACTGAAGCTGGTGACTCTTTTGTCTGCACTGCGAGTGTTGGTGAGTCGATTTTGTTGTAGTTGAGAATCGCTTCGTGTTTCTTCGTCGAGTTGTGCTATCATCCTCATGGACTACAGCCGGCATGAGATCCGGAGCCGGAAGTATCGAGTACTCGATGTCGAAAGAAGCGTGAGTTGGAAGTGGAGTGGAATAGCGGAACGACGAGAATTCATCTTCGATAATTCACAGGGTAATCAACCTCGTTGCGTCGGCGGCCTGGCAGCTGTCGAGGACGGGAGTTCATGTCAACGCAGTGTGAGTCGTAGTATGCATCGCTTGGAGCTCAAAAAATGCTACCACGTATAATCTTCTTTGAAGTAACCCAGGACTAACCGAAACAGGTGGGCGGCTCGTTTCTTGAATTCTTCCGACACGTCACAAATCGCCTTGCCACCACCCCGCCAGGAATGACAATCGGCACCTTCGCCGACGCCCGCGGTCGCAGCAGCATCAACAAAGTCGGGCAGCTCAACCCCACCGGCCGGTACCCGATCCCTGAAGAGATCGCCGCCGCTGTTGTCTTCCTCGCCAGTGACGACGCGAGCTATGTCAGTGGTCAGAACTTGCCGGTGTGCGGAGGGCTGAGTGGTGAGTGTTCTTGTTGATGGAGGAGGGCGTGGAGATTGTTTGATTGATTTGAATGTCGATTATGACTTAGCGTCCCACCCTGTTGTCCCGGGACGATTCTTCTGAGCTCCTACGATGTATTAATAAAAATCGTATGAATGTTTCAAGGATCTTGTTTACATTCATCAAAATACCTTGATTTCAAAGATGAGTGTGAAATTGACGATAATTTCAACGTCCCAAGGTTCAAAATATCTTCCCCTTATACATTTGTTGAAATACAATACTTGATTCTCATCAAAATTACTTTTCTGAAATCTGGAATCAATGGCTTCACTCAGGGAACTTATCAAAATTTGTGCTCAAAATCAAAGAGAAAACACATTGGTCTTTGGTTCAACTTTTTGAAAAGTTTACCAAGAAAAGCAAGAAGAGAGCGAGAGATATCATCAGAGATATTGTGCAAAATTGTGGAATACCTAAACTTTCACGACAGATTCACATCGCGGGATATCAAATAATTCACACTGCAACATTCAAAAACGCACACGTTGTGGTGTGCTTTGGAATGAAGAGAGGACATGTTGTGAAAGATGGTTGGAACGACTATGAAGAACTTGAGAAAGTCGCATTGGAGACAATTAAAGACATAAAAAAGGGTGGAAAAGGAAAATTCAAGGCTTCTTAGGATACGTCACAAAATGATAAAATTCCGGAAGATGATCATCAAACAGAAAATGGAAGCATGGATCAAAAAGAGCATATATTTGGTACGGGATCGATAGGCAAATTTTTGAAAGAAACGTAGACGGAGAGCAAAAACTTGTTCAACTTTTGAAAACGCTCTCGAACCGCCTACCATAGCGGTAGACGTAGGCGGAGAGAAATATTACGCTATTGGAAGTGTTTTAAAGCTTCTTTTTACGCCAAATTTGACGGACGATGAAGCAAAACACAAGGTCAAATATTACAGAACCAGCGGAACAGAATTGCACCGTGCCATCCTTCACGATTTTGATGGTCGAAGGGTTTGGGTTGCTCAACCATTGGATATTCTTCAAATTATCATGGATTCTTCTGATGCAAGGCTTCTCGGATTCAATAAAGCATTTTTGACACTTATATTCGAAAGTTTGGCGGAGATTCGTCACTTGCAGTGGAAGTGATGTATCACAATCAAGCTTCTCGACACACGACAATATCTCAGATAGCACACTCAAATGCCGTGGGATCATCATCAGTTCCTGTTTAACAACGATCACAACCAGAGCCAGAAAGCCATCCGAAGACTTCAGATAATGAGGAAAATCAAATAGTACCTCGGAATTCCACGGCTTTAGTAAAAGTTTCCGCGAATTCAAAAACATCACGTCCAACTCTTGGAACTTTCAACACCATTATTTCTACGTGGGAGCAAACGAAATCTATGCTAAAATTGGTGAAACTAGAAATCTTGAAGAGAGAGAAACAAATCTGGCACGTTCAGACAAAGTTTCTATTGCCTTTGCAATGCAACTTTGTGGACACGCTCAAGCAACTTTCATTGAGGGTAGAGTCCAGGAATATTTCAGAGAGTTTGTTGAAGAAAACAAAAAAGACTTCATCATTCTGAAAGGTCTGCAAGAAAGACTTTCAATTGAGCAAGATGACGAGGCTACTATGAAGGCTTTACTCGACATATTTGACAAAGCCATTGCTGATGGGGATATTGCAGGACTCATGGTGAATAGCACCCTTTACTTTCGGGAAAATCATCACTTTTTGAAATGGATGATGATATCATATGCTTTCGAGTTTGAGAAAACAGTTTCACATTCTGTACGTAGCTGAGCCTTTAAATGCTCAGAATAACTTTGGATTGAAGAGGAAGTTTTCCAAAAGTGAAGATTTTGAGCTCAGAATCAAACTGGAAAAGGATTCTGAAATTGCAATGGAGAGAATCAAATCAGAAAGGGATTTGGAAATTGAAAAGGAGAGAATTAAAGCAGAAAATTTTAAAGTAGAACAGCATTTGAAGTTGGAGATGATGGGTCATCGCCTCCCTCATTCCCAACATGGTTCTAACACCTGACAATCTGCGCGAACTGTTTTGTACCATCCCTTGAAGCATTCGTTCTTTTACACAAGATTGAAGGCCAAATCCAAAGATCTCCCGGCTTGGCTTCTGTGGCGTTGATTGGGATGTAAATCCTGTTTTTGGAATCGGGTCAACAATCAAGGGATTGATAAAACTGCACTCACCAGTGCTTTTCTACGGGAGGTTTATTGCCACAGACGTCACATTTCCATTTGTCCATGGTCTCCATGATTTCGGCAAAATCGCTTCGCCTTCTCGTAAGCCGTTTTCCAATGAGGTTCTGACATAACGGTGCTTTTGATGGTGCCATCATTATTGAAGCAGAGTTGCACAGAATATAAGGAAAAGCCGCTTGCACAAAAAACACAAACCACATGGAGCAAGGAAATCGGTCCGTTGACACCACAAAAATTCTCGATGAGCTCGTAAGTTTTCCCATAAAGCTTTTGTTCTCTGAAGCGCAAGCTGATTCGTCCATCCGTTATGATTCAGCGCGTTATGGGCATGTCTTCAAAGGAACTCAAGATTGTAAAACTCTTACCTGACATTTCGAGTTTCGCGGCGGATAAACGAAAGGAAAGGCTTGATTACGTCTATAATCATGTTCAGGATATGGTTGCTTACTGCCAGGTGAAGTTCATTGCTGATGTCTTGATTGAGAAGACATTTTCAACGATGATGAACACAGGAACACTGCGAGTTGTTGAAGGCCCCAAGGAAGCCAACCGGTGAATGGCCCCCAGACGAAATTGCCTTCACTATCAACGTTCTTTCCAAGTATCGCGACGAATTCCCCGATAAACTCCGTGAAATGGCAACCCTCTTTCAGTCACTGTATCTTTTTCACAAAAACGGGGTTTTAAATGATTTCGTAAGTCTCACTTGAGGATTTTGATGTTGCAGCTTTTTCACCAGTGTGTTTGTAGCCCGACCCCCCGAAGAAAGTCGATACGGCGGAAATGCACAAGGAAGATACTGGGAATACCGTGAGTTTGCTCTTGTTTCGGTACAGTGTGTAATGTAAAATGTTGACATCAGATTCATGACGTTCTAAGCCAAAAGTTGTGCCCCATCCCGGAGACACGGGGAAGGGAAAGGATGTCGCCGTCACCAAGGGTGACGAATTGGTAACCTTTTCTTTCGTGTTGATCATTGGTTTGTTCTTAATTCATTCCCAAGCCAAAGGCCCGGGACGTGGACCAACCCCAAGCCACCGATATAAACGGGGGAATTGCCTATAGTGATGCTTCCGTGAGCTTTATCTTCAAGTTTATCGATTCTCTATCATTGAATTGCATTCCTTCATATTTCAAAGGCTCAAGGTGCAGCCAACATTGAAACACCGACAGACACAAGGAAGGAGAAGACGATCGTTCAAACTGCCGATTTGGTGTGTTTCTGCCTAGTTTATCAATGCTTTGTGGACACTGAACTGCACCCTCATTTCAAAGACTGAAGTCGAGACACGATCTGGAATTGCGGTAGATGCAACAGAGAACCCCAACGTTCAGAGTGCTGTTACGGTGTGTTTCACACTCTCAATTAACATCAATTCACTGTTATTGAATGATATTTCTTCTCATCTCAAAGGTCGAAGTCGTTGCCCTCGTGGAAAAGACGGTCGATGGCAAGGGAAAGGCCGTCGCAGATCATGTAAGTTCATAACTTCACTTCAATTGTGTTTTGGGATTGTGACGCTATCATTCCCATTTGAAAGGTTCAAGTTACAGAAGAAACGGAGGCGGATTCAAAAGCCCGTCGCCTTGACAGAGCTCCGGCAAAAGTAAGTGTTTCATCGTTTACGATGCACATTTGCAAAGGCTAATGTTGAATGTCAAGCGGAAAAGGCATACCTGGACCACGGACATGACAAAAACTCTTCCGGATGATGACTCGGATGATGAAGACTTTGTGAGTTGCGGGTGGACTCGTGTGAACCAAATGTGTGGCTAAAAGGAATTTGCGATATCAAACAGACTCCTACAGACAATACCATTGCCGAAGAAAAACGCCAGGAGATTGTAAGTGGAATCTAAGTGTCGTGCGCATGATGAATTTTTTTACCACAGTACCAACAGGCAAATGCTGCCGAGCAATCTGATATGGTAAGGAAATGTATAACAACATTTCAACGAGTGTTTCAACTTTGAAATTGTCATTAGTTCATGTCATCTCCAGAATTTGTAAGTAAACTGTCATTTTTATTGTTTAATTTGTTGTTTTTCAAAAATTTCGATTCTAGGCCCACTCACGTCCTAGTGATCGAGAATTGTTACTGCAGATGCGTAATTTGCTTCTCAAAATGGCAGTCAAAATTGTGAGTTTGAGTTAGTTTCGATTGTTGTTCACTACGTACCTGATCATTGTAATTCAGTTACCGCAAACGGCAGCTTCTTCGCAATCAAGCGCAAATGGACCGGATGATGATTATCGCTCCTTAATGTGGAAGGGATTGCCACACCCTCAGGCAAGTAGAACGCGGTTTGTTGAAATTTCTCGAATTTTAATACCATTTTCCATAGAATTTGCTCAAACGGAATGCCAGTAAAGACCGTGCCAAATCTCCGTCAGCCAAGAGGGGTCCTGGTAGGCCAAGGAAGGAAACGGATCCTGAGACTGACCACGTCAAGGTATGTGAATGAACCATCATATTGTTTTCAATGATATGATAATCTTTAATTAGCCGAAGATCAAGTGGACCGACCTTATCAAAGAAACATATGATCTTACGGGATTGGAATTCGTACGGGGGAAGTCACTTTACGACACCATTCAAACAATCTGGAAAGCTTTCGCTGTAGACCACTCCATGCCTCCTAAATCGAGTATGTTGCTATTTTTGCTTATTTTCCTTTGACTAACTTACTGCGCTGCTAGCTGTTATGGACAAAAACTTGGTGGACGTTTTCCTTGGTTTCTTGGAGGGGCATCGTGATTTCCCGGAGGAATTGGTCCGGAAAGCAGATGGATAGTCATTCGAAAAATTAAAATCGTTTTCAATAAAACATTTTTCCATAAGAGAAACTTGAAAATACTATTTTCTCCAGTTCAATCTCAAAATGGCCATCAACGCAGAAAATATGGCAAAGCCTTTTGAAAGCACTGAGGACGCTCAAGGAAAGTATGCTATTTACACGATACTCTCCAAAGTTCTTGGAATTGATGCCAAGAAGATTTGTGACAAAGTCATTACGAAAAGAAAGCAGAAAGCAAATTCCGGAATTGGCAAAATACCTTGATGCAAACAACGATGTGCTCGACTCCATATCATGTTTTGGAATTCATGGGTCTTTTGAACAAGCATTCGGTTTATTCCATTCCAATTGATGCCATTGATAAATATGATGGGTTGAATGGCATCAGCGAGAATGAAAATGAAAGGGAAAGTGTGCAGGATAGCAAAGATGGAGAAGAGGAAGAGATTGACAAGGAAGTTTCAAAGGATAAAGGAAATGGTCCTGAAAACCGGAATATTTCAGCTTTTGGGGAACGAAATGGTTCTGGATCTCATCACTCAAACATTATTGGAAGTAGTGAACAAACCAGTTTGATCACAACTGAAATGAATCTGGAAATTTTTGAGAAGAATGTTTCTTAACAATCTTTTGTGCGGAAGTTTGAGGACCCACGGCATCTTTGGAACAGGATGGTCAGAAATTGGTTGCAATTGGACATGTGGTAAACAACTCAATAGTCTAGACTTCTCAGAAAGGCGGGCGAGAGCCAAGGTCGATTTGTATCATCTTTTTCAACAATTATATTGAAAAATCCGCGGAGATTCATCACTTGCTGTAGAAGTCATGTATCACACTCAGGCTTTTCCGAACACCGTCATGGCTTAGATAGCACATTCGAATGCAGGTGGATCTTATCAGTCCGGTCACAGCAACGTCAATCTTCATCTTCAAGTAGTGCTCTGATTCATCCATCTTCTTTACAAACACATTCACATCTCCCTGCAAAGATATTGGAGCATTTTGTTTACATTGCGATGAATCGTGAGCTTGGACTCATCAAAATTGGGGAAACTACGATTCTCTCAAAGAGAAACACTACTTTGCAAGGATTGGAAGAAATCAGTGTTTCTATTCTGTTTGCAATTCGCATCAATGACAAATTTCCCACTGCAAAAGCCAAAACTATTGAAAGCATGCTACATGAGACTTTTCGGCCATTTATCTCAAAGAAAACAAAAGATTATCTTGATTTTCATCAACTAAGAAAAAAGTTGGACATAACAGGGAATGATGAACTGGCCATGCAAAAAGTTGCGTGGTATCTCTTTCAACATTTGCTTCCGAGAACAACATGATGAAATATTGCAATCTCAATGAGAGATCTGACTAAGAAATATTTGGAAAAACTGAAACATGGTGGGGCTTCTGATGAGGACATGGGAAAGGAAACGTTATGGATTGTGAGTTTTGTTTAGTTTTCTTTATTTTTAGCAAGTCTGTTTATAATGTTTCTTGAAGCTTTTTGACATTGCGCGGGGACTGAAATACCTCCATAAAAACAACATCCTCCATTTGGACGTGAAACCAGATAACGCTCTGGTTGACAAACTACATCGGACAATGGTTACAGACTTTGGCACTTGCCTTATCCGCGAATTGGAGGGAAAAGATCATGGTGTGGGGACAAAGTGTTACATGGCTCCTGAACGTCTCAGAGGAGAGGCTCCAACTCGTAAAGTGGATGTCTTTGCTTTGGAATAAGTCTGTTTGAGGTGAGCAATAAAAACGTGCTTATCCATCTACCATGTTTGACATGAAATTCAAATTTGGTTTCTGTGCGACCCTTACAACAACCTGGATGACTTGGTGGAAATTGAAGCGCAAAACAAACGACCTTAACTTCCAACATCCTGCAATATACTGGATGAAATCAAAAGGTTGATGATTTGGTTGCTGGGATTCAGAACCAAACGAGCGTCCTGATTTTGATGAAATCGTGGAGATTCTCTCCAAATACGTCAAGTGAGTGCTTTATGTGTATTTCTGATAATACTGGTTTTGAAACGCGGTTTTCTCAACCAAGATCTGAAATTCATCGCCCAAAACCGCCAAATATTGAAAATATCCTTCCAACCATTCCAAATGATGCTCTGGAGCTTTTTTCGCTTGCGGAAAAATACTTTGAGGGTTCTGATAAAATTCCGCAAGATTTCACAAGTTCATTCCACTTACTCTTGAGAGCTGCAAAGTTCCAGCATCCAAAAGCTCTTTTACAAATTGGGCAATTTTACATGCAAGGTTTGGGAGGTGTTTTAAAGAACTTAGTGGAAGCTGCATTGTGGTGGACCAAGGCTGCAGAGCAAGGGTATGCCAATGCACAGTACAATCTTGGAGTTTGCTATAACAATGGAGGAGGGATGGAAAAGGACCAGAAAATGGCGGAGTTTTGGAACACCAAGGCCGCGGAGCAAGGTTTTGCTGAAGCATAGAAAAATCTTAAATGTTTCTGCGCCAAAGGAAAAGGAGTGGAAAGGAATGATAAAGTGCATTCCATTGATGTATGCAGTATTTGCAGTAGGCACTCGGCACGTTTCAAATGAAACCGCTGATGTCCTTTTGAAGCATTTTCAGAAAATTTTCTCGCAGTGTTGAAATAGAATCTAGATTATCTCGTTAGATGTTGTGATTGGACAGAAAGGTATACGAAGGTGAATCTTTACAAATTTTTGAGGAAAATTCACTTAAATTTTGACCAGATTCCCATTTCCACTTTGTGAATTTTTTGATGTGAAAACTGTTCTTTTAGAAAAAAAATCCAGAAGTGTAAAAAACAGAGTTTGAGTTGAGTGATTTCAAAAGTGTGCAGAGACTGAAATTGCATTCATCACCTTTTTGGGGTCAATTTACATCAAAAAAAAAAAAAAAAAAAGTGCGGTATTAGGGAGTTTGCGCACCGCACTTTTTTCCTGTAAACTTTACCGTAGAGCCTCCGTGGCGCAGCCCGAGGAAAATTTGACGGTAAAATTCTCCTGTAGCCCGACCCTACAGGAAGGTCACATTCCTCGACCTTTTTTGCAACAATGCGCGGTCTGAGAGGCAGATTTGTTGTTCCACGTCGCGCACCAACCCAACAAGGTAAGAATTTCTCAGGGGCAGCGTCCTCATGCCGTCGCTCATCCTCATTGTGACCTCGTCGTCGTCGCCTAAATTTAGCCTTTGATTCTCAAAATACCACTGGCACAGAAGTCGAAAACACCCCGCCAGCCCTTTCTATAATGGAAAGGGATGCCGAGCCTGCCGGAGAAGCGGATAGCAGTGGTGTGACACGTGCCCTTGCACCATCAAGTGAGTCCTTTTTCCGGGACTTGATTCGAGCCTGATTCTCCCCCGTTTCCACATATTACTACATATCTATCTGCATCTATATCAGGTGTGCTTAATAGACCCATTGCTGGGGCACGTGGGCCTCAATTCCGCAAGCTCACCGGGAAGTCAGCAAACCCTCGTTGTTGTGGACCCAATTGCTGACGGAAGCAATTGTGATCCTGCCGTACTGGAAGAGCACCTTGGAAACAATTGGTGAGAAGCAAGCGCGGATGATTGCAAACTTGGAGGCGGCAGGGCCCAAGTGGATTGGTGTCAAATGGAAACCAATTGACACCGCACTCAGTCAGGCTCTTGCGTGGATTCAAGCGGAGGAGGAGAACGACCAAAGGTTGACGGGTGCGGACAAGGAATACACGGAGCTCGACCAGCTCTTGGAAGAGTGGTATGATGTGGTGAGAGTCCAAAGTTGATGTGCAATTTTTTGTGTTCCCACTGCATCACGACCGCCATTTCAGCATTGCGACAAAGGACTCAAACGCCAGAACTAGAAACGGGCAAAGGAGAACTCGGTTGCAGACGAGGAATACGTCCAAGGTAAGTGATCAGTCGCTGAGTTACTGTGACAGATTCCCACACCCTTCTGCAACATCCAGTACTCCTCAACAAGTCATGCTCGGTGTACAAAACACCAAAACGGCCCCCAGGGACGATACCTGGTGGGGATTCGGACAAGGATGTGGAAAGCAACCAAACCCCCCTTGTGTTGAAGAAAACCCATAAGTGTTTGTGGAGAAGCAACAAAGGAATGGAAGGAAGCACAGGGAATGGACTATTGGAACTTGGACGGGACTCTGCGCTGAAAACGGGGCGTTTCCAGGAGGAAGAGCTGAGGTGGAAGCGTGATTTCATGGATCTGGAGGCACAAAAGCTCCAGCTGGATCGCGAGAGGTTTGAGGAGGATAAGAAGGATTGGGAGGCGTTGCGGAAGAAGGACGAGGCTCTGCTGGCGGCGTTGCCATGCTTTACTAGCATAGGTAAATAGCGAGATGGAATGAAATTTAAAGATTAATATATTAGATTATATTCTATTGTTCAATAAACACTAATTCTAAGCATTGACCGGGCGGAGGTACGTCTCAAGTGGGGGCGGTGCAATTCCAAATAAGTCCACTACTTGACTACCATAAAGACAAGTGTGACAGTTTGTAAGAAGAACTGCCACACTGTAGAATAATGCCACAGGCTGAAGGAGGAATTTCTGGTTCTTTTTAAAGTCCACCCATGCAAAGAGAGTCACAATCTTACTGAAACTCCATTCCACAGAAATCCTGACAGCACTCATATCAGCATTGTGCTGCCTCTGAGCCTGGGTGAGGCGTGCTGAANGAAATGGGGAGAGGAGATGGATGTTCTTGCCATAGGCAGGGTCCCCATACAGCTGCACAGGAGTTCCATTGGCAGACCAAGCTGTAAGGCAAAAGTTAAAGAGAATACATCAAATAGCATCATATGAACATGCACCATGATTGTGAAGGATGTCAGGGAGTGTACTCTCTCTGTAGACTCTTGCATCATGCCGTTTCCCATTAAAAGGTCCATGCAGTCGCAGGATTCCATCTGCTATAAGCACTCCCTGGTACTTAATAGCATGAACGCACTTCCAGCCATTGTACCACAGCTCCTGGCGCCTGCTTGGTCGGGCAATGGGTCGCAATGTACCATCTACGAACCCAAAAACTGACGAAAGTGGTGCCCCGGCGGCATGGACTGCTGCACAGCAGGAATCCAAGTAGTCCGGAGTCATCAGGTCCTTGTCCTACTCCATAGCATGTCGAAAGTGGCCGTAGATGTGCTCCGCGACCTCCAAAGCAATGCGCGAAATTTGGTGCACATCTAAACCCGCGGCCACAGTAGTGGCACAGCAGCTAATACCCAACACTCATACTACACTATATACTCCACGTTAGTGGATGTCAGTGTGACAAGAATCTCACAATCTGCAGCGCAATCGAAGAGATTGGATTACAGAGGTCAGTTCTACTGTCCCGTGTGAAGTTTTACCTCTCCCTTGTCACTGTGTTGACACTGCCATCGCGGCCAATTTTGAATCCCTTTTGTTGAAGTGCCCTCCTGATTTCACCCCAGGAGCTGGTCAAAACCCATTTGAGGAAGGACAGGGCATGTTGGCGCAGCGCGGGATAGGGAATCCAGGCGTGTACAGAGGACCGCTTGCCCCAATGTGTTGATGCAATGATTTGTGGCCGATTCACCATTTTTTAACGCGGAATCTGTTTGAATACATGCTTTGAATACAGATGTTACGAATACACCAGCTGGTGCTGGCCGTGTCGCGCAGTTTCGGAAGCTAATAGGGAAAGTCAGGGAACCAACTGGAATGTGGCGCGATTTGCATACAGAAGCAATTGCCGTCACGCTGTACTGGAAAGGAACGCAGGAGACAATCAAGGAAAAACAGACGAGGATTGTGGCAACCTTGGAGGCTATTGGGGTGGAATGGGTGGGGGTCAAGTGGAAACCCATTGACACTGCCCTGAATTGGGCACTGACATGGGTAAAAGAGGACCGCAAGAACCACCAGAGGCTGACGGGGGTGGACAAAGACATTACGGAGGTGCAGCAATTACTGGAGGAGTGGTACACGGTGGTGAGTGTTCGGTTTTGCAGGATTCGGGAATCGTATGCAAAGTAACTGCGTGATTAGAATACATGTAGTATCAGGACGAAGAGAATGAGAAAGCGGATCAGAAACGTGGGCGGGAGGCCTCGGAACGGGATGAGCAGTACGTTCAAGGTGAGGGAATCAATTGGCATTCTGATTTTCAATTGATTTGACTGAACGCTCTATGGAATCGTCAAATCACATCAACAGACCTCCTCTCCCAATCATTGGAGAGGTGCAGGACATAGAGGCGCTGAAGGGAAGTGACAGACGGTGCGGAATCGGATGGGGAGAGCTCAAGCGTGACAACTCCCATCCCGGCCAAGCGGCGCAAGCCAAGGATGGCGGACACTGGTGAATGTCAGGTGGTGGACGTACTGAAGGGTTTAATGGATGCGGAGAGCAAAAGAGGGGCAAACACGGATCGATTTTGGGAGGAGGACGTCGGGCTCAGGAAGGAGTTCCTGGAAGTTGAATGGATGAAGGCGCAACTGGAACGGGATTGTGTCGAGCGTGAAGAGAAGGACAGGGAAGCTGCATGGAGAAAGGATGAAGCAATAGTAGCTTTACTAACTAAACTAGTTGCAGATGGACATAAATGACGTTTCTTCTTAGTTTGTATGATCAAATGCAATTAAATTTATCTAAATTGGCTTTACTACTGGTTTGCTACATGTAAGTAGGTTTCAAGTGGAGGTGGATCAACTCTTAATAGGTCCACCACCTGACTGCCATAAATACATGTGTGGCAGTTTGTAAGCAGTAGTGCCACCTTATAATAAAGTCCCAGTGGCTGCAAGAGCAGTTTCTTGTTCTTCTTAAAGTCAACCCATGCAAATAAAGCTAACACCTTCCCAAAACACCACTCAACAGCAATCCTAACTGCACTCATGTCCGCGTTGTGCATCCTTTGAGCATCTGTAATCCTTGCAGAGCAAACCGGGGCAATTATAAGGGGGTTCCTGCCGTAGGCAGGGTCCCCATACAATTGGATGCGCCAACCATCTGGGAGACGTGCTGCAGCACGTATTGGTATGCAACCACCGCGATTCATAATAAAATATCACTCACCATGGTTTATAAGTGTTTCCAACAGACCACTCTCCCAAAAAACCCGCGAATCGTGCCGTTTCCTGTTGTAAGGCCCTGAAATCTGCATGATTCCGTCCATGATTAGCACCCCTTGAAACTTGATGGCATGTGTTCGCTTCCATCCAATGTACCAAAGCTCCTGACGGCAAATTAGACGTGCGATGGGGCACACAGTACCATCAATGAACCCAAAAATAGTCTGGAGCGGAGCGCCAGTGGCATGAACAGCTGCACAACACTGCTCCAGATAGTCGGGCGTCATTAACTGGTCATCTCATGCCATAATGTGTCCAAATTGCTCCGCTATTCCAATTGCCGTCTCGTGGACGATCCGCGAAACTTGCGAGTGGTCCCACCCAAAGAAGATTGCGATCTCCCCAAGACGCCCAGTGTACGATAGGTGGTTGAGGAGCATGCACAACGCTGTTGTTCCGGGAAGCTTGAGCTGATTGGTGGTTGTGATGATATCGGGGATGTGGAGGGCGGCGCAAAGGCAGTCCACATCCACCCAACTAATCTGCCACAGAACAAGTTAGATTAACAAAATAACTGTCTCAGAGCATCGATCCTTACCAGAAATGATAAAAATAATCCGCATCGCTCAATGATTCCAGGTCCAGCGGTTCCAATGTGAGACTCCGGACTGATGGCGGCGGCAAGACCACCAAGAGGCCAAGGACAGCTGCGATACGGACAGCAAGTGATGCGTCCTCCTCAGCTGTATCTGCTTCCACTGCCATGGGATGGTATCGCAGCATGTTGGTCTGGTATTGAGGGACGGCACACGGTACATTTCTTATGATGCGCAAACTAAAAGGTACTCAATAATTCCTCATGTGCCTCAGTAAACTTTATGGTGAAGTTTTTTTTTTTTGCGCAAACTCTCTATTAGAGAGTTTCTGTTACCGTAAAGTTTACTGTGGCACACAAGAAATTACTAAGTATATTTAAGTTTGTGCAAGATTAAAAATATACCGTGCGCCATCCCTCATTACTGTACCAATATGATGCAAGGCAATGGAAACAGATACAGCTGAGGATGGCGCGTCACTTGCTGTCCGTATATCAGCTGTTCTCAGCCTCTTGATGGTCTCGGCGCCACCCTCATGCCGGAGTCTCACTTTGGAACCACTGGACATGGAATTGTTGACTGATGCCGATTATTTTTATCATTTCCGGTATGGATCAATGCTCTGTGAGAGTTATTCTGTTCATCTAACTTGTTATGTGGCAGATTCAGTCGGGTGTGATGTGGACCGCCTTTGCGCTGCCCTCCACATCTCTGATATTGTCACAACCACCAATTGCCTCAAGATTCCCGGAACAACAGCACTGTGCATGCTCCTCATGTGCCTATTGTACCCTGGGCGTCTTGGGTACATCGCAATCTTCTTTGGAAGGGACCGCTCGCAAGTTTCGTGGATTGTCTACGAGACGGCAATTGGAATTGCGGAGCGATTTGGACACATTATGGCATGGGGTGATCAGTTATTGACGCCGGAGTATCTTGAGCGGTGTTGTGCGGCCGTTCATGCTGCCGGCGCACCACTCCAGACTATTTTCAGATTCATTGATGGCACTGTGCGCCCCATCGTGCGTCCAATTTGTTATCAGGACCTTTGGTACAATGGATGGAAGCAAACGCACACTATGAAGTACCAAGGGGTGCTGATTGCGGACGGAATCATGCAGATTTCAGGGCTGTACAATGGGAAACGGCATGATGCGCAGATATTTTGGGAGAGTGGCCTGTTGGAAACACTTCTAAATCATGGTGAGTGATATTTTATCATGAATTGCAGTGCTTGTATTCCAATATGCACTGCAGCACATCTCCCAGAAAGTTGGCGCATCCAATTGTATGGGGACCCCGCCTACGGCCGGAACCCCTTTAAAATTGCCCCGTTTTGCTCTGCAAGGATTATGGCCATTCAGGCAATTCATAATGCAGACATGAGTGCTGTAAGGATTGCTATTGAGTGGTGTTTTGGGAAGGTTTTGGCTTTGTTTGCATGGGTTGGCTTTAAAAAGAACCAGAAGCTGCTCTTGCAGCCTCTAGGACTTTATTATAAGGTTGCAGTGCTGCTTACAAACTGCCATACATGTCTTCATGGTAGTCAGGTGGTGGACCTTTTCAGAGTTGATCCACTGCCGCTTGAAACCTACCTACGCATAGCAAATCAGCAGTAAAGTTATTTTGATGTAATTAAATAGGATTTGTTTATACAAACTAAGACCAAATGTCATTTGCGTCCATCTGCAACTAGTTTAGTTAATAGTGCTACTATTGCTTCATCTTTCCTCCGCACAGTGTCCTTGTCCTTCTCTTCACGTTCGAAACGGTCCTGTTCCAGTTGCGCCTTCATCCATTCCACTTCCAGGAACTCCTTCCAAAGTCTACATCCTCCTCTGAAAATTGATCCGCATTTGTCCCTCTTTGGCTCTCTGCATCCGTTAAACCCTTCAATATGTCCATTACCTGGCTTTCGCCTATGTCCACCATCCTTGGCACTGCTTGGCCGGGATGGGGGTTGTCGCACTTGAGCTCTCCCCGTCTGATTCCGCCCCGTCCGTAGGTATCCTTTGACGCCTCTGCGTCCTGCACCTCTCCAATGATTGAGAGAGGAGGTCTGTCCAAGTGATTTGAAGAATCCATGAAGTGTTCAGTCAAATCAATCAAAAATTGGAATGTCACCTGATTCACTCACCTTGAACATACTGCTCATCCCGTTCCAATGCCTCCCGCCCATGTTTCTAATCCACTTTCTTGTTCTCTTTGTCCTGATACTGCATGTATGCCAATCACGCAGTTAGTTTGCATACGATTCCCAAATCCCGCAAACCCGAACACTCACCACGTCAAATCACCCTCCAGTAATTGCTGCACCTCTGTAACATCTTTATCCACCCCTGCCAGCCTCTTGTGTTTCTCACAGTCCTCTTTTACCCATGTCAGTGCCCGATTCAGGGCAGTGTCAATGGGTTTCTACTTGACCCCCACCCATTCCACCCCAACAGCCTCCAAGTTTGCCACAATCCTCGTCTGCTTTTCCTTGATTGTCTCCTGCGTTCCTTTCCAGTACAGCGTGACGGCAATTGCTTCTGTATGCAAATCGCGCCACATTCCAGTTGGTTCCCTGACTTTCCCTATTAGCTTCCGAAACTGCGCGACACGGCCAGCACCAGCTGGTGTATTCGTAACATCTGTATTAAAAGCATGTATTCGAACAGATTCCGCTTTAAAAAATGGTGAATCGGCCACAAATCATTGCATCAACACATTGGGGCAAGCGGTCCTCTGTACACGCCTGGATTCCCTATCCCGTGCTGAGCCAGCACGCCCTGTCCTTGCTCAAATGGGTTCTGACCAGCTCCTGGTGGAAATTGGGAGGGCAGTTCGACGAAAGGGATTTGAAATCAGCCGCAATGGCAGTGTCAACACAGCGACGAGGGAGAGGTAAAACTTCACACGGGACGGTAGAACTGACCTCTGTAATCCATTCTCTTCGATTGCGCCGCAGATTGTGAGATTCTGCATAAAATCAACAAGAAAATTGTCGAGGATATTGAATCGCCTGTAGGGCCATCCCAGGGTATATTTTCACCGTCAAATTTACTCGGGACTGCGCCACAGAGGTTCTAGAGTAAAATTTACGGTAAATTTTGGCTTTGCGCAAACTCTCCATTGAAATTTGATTTTCCAGCACCAGAGGTTACAGGATTTTCTTTGAAATATTTTTATTTTATAGTCGGATCAAATTATAGATTATGTCTGACACTTTGAGTGCTTCTGATGTTGCTTTGATAGAAACGCTCCAAAGTGAAAGTAAAATTCACAAATCTGGATGTTTTGACTTTGACCCAAGTTGTTTACTGTTGCAGTATCCCCTGAATACTCTGGGGGTGGCTCAATCTTAGGATCTTTGGCTGCACCACCCACTAATCTGGCAACAGCTGCAAGCTCTTGGCGAAGTTCTTCATTCTCCCTCTCAAGTTCCTGGACCTGAGAGCACAATGTTGGAATCATAACCACTTGTGATTCCAATCTCCTCAAGGTGGCAAATACATTTTGAAACTCCACTCTAGACACATTGCCAGTACCAGTTAAACGCTCTAAAAATTCTCCTGAAGAAATAGGAAGGATAGGTTGGGGTGCAGGGGTATGGATGTGCACCCCATTATTGGAAGGGCAAGCTGACCAATATTACACGTTTCCAAAAAGGGCCAAAAAAGATGTGATGGAAACGTTGTAATGTTATTTTCGGAAAGTTCTAGAAACTCGGGTACATTTTATATTTGTAGAAGAAAATTTGACCAAATTTGATGAAAAATTCTTTATTCACGAGACCCCAAAACTCGAACGGAAACCTGAAATGTTACGCACAATCTTCTTTAAGTGATATTCTGCAAAAGGAAGGATGTATTTGCAATTTCAAATTTCTTTTTTGCAAGAGTCTTGCCATTGGTTTCTAGTGAGCCTTTTCTTGCAGCAGTTTCATTATCTCCAGCTTCATTTTTGCACTTAATTTGAACTTTTCAGTTTCACTCTCAATCTTTCTCTTTTCAATCCAGGAATCATTTTGCAACTTGATTCTCGTGAGCTCAAACTCTTCATTATCTGAAAACTTTCTCCTCAATTTAAAAGTTTCTGCCTTCAAGCTTCATCAATGTATAATTGATGGCGAAATTGAACGAAAAAAACATAAACTAGATGTGAAGTTGAAAATAAATGAAATTCTAATTGAAAAGGGGTAAATGGAACTAGTAGAATGTCTTTTGAACTAAACCTGATTTTTAGACATTGAACTATTGCTGGATTTAAATCTATCATCTTTCTGAACTACGGTGTCCATTCATTTAAGTTTACGTCTTTCCCCTTCAAAGTTTAAGTAATTTAACTAAAGGATGAACTAGTTTTACCACATAACTCGATACGTTCTGACCTATTTGCCGCTGAGTGCTTCCTTTTCTTTTGTTGCCCAGCTGTGGAACCCTCCTCCAACTCTTTTTCAGCATCAGAACTATTGCTGCTGCTGTTTTCTTCATTGTTTTCCAACGTGACAGCAGAAGTGTGAGTATCCTGGCGCTTTCTTTTCTTCCAACCAGTGGCCCTTCCAACATCCACATCATTCCCATCCTGGTCGACCAAAACCTTCGTTTTGTTTCGATTTCCCCGGGCTATAATGACTTTGTCAAGAAAAAGCACAATTTTGTGCTCGAATGACATGGTCCCCATCTTCAAATCGACGTTCTTTGCACCAAGCACGCCACAAGTCCTGCCACGGTTCATAACCCTTGGCTGTTCCTCGTGGGCGCTCCGCAAGCTTGTGCTCAACAGCACGTCGAGCAGCAAGACGAAGATCCGCTGCGTTGACATCCGTTGCGGTGGTGTTTAAAGGTCCATCGCCACTGCAACCTCCCTCGCCCACATCATCACGAGGTTGCAGGGGTGCCGCGACACCTCTGAGCACCTGCCTTGCTGCCGTGAGGACAAAAGAGAAGGCCGAAACGGGGGAGTTGGTTGCCATCGCGCTGACCGGCCATCCTTGTTCCGTCAATGCCGAAAGAGACAATCCGCATGCCAAAGCTCACCAGTAAAGATTCTCCGGTGCTGCTCCTCTCTGTACGACCACGATGTCGCTCTCTCCGGTCCAAAATCCTTCAAAGAACGAAAAACGTCTGATCGCGTCCCGTTTGTGATTCCTGGCGCGCAGATGGGTGATTTCGTGCCGTTAAAGGGGGGGGGAAAGCGGGCGGACGAGGGTGTCGGTGGCCCGTGACCACTCTGACGGACCTGGCACTGATTCGGGTCAGTGACAAAATTTTGTGTTAGGTTCCGAATGCAAGTGGGTATCTTGACTGTGCAGGTTGAAATACCGAAAGGTATTTTAACCGTGGGTCATGACCTGACCCAAAGACCCATCACCCACGGTCAGCAGACTGCTGAGTTTATATTCGAGTGCGTACTTTCTATCGGTGGACTTGATCATCATATCACCCACCGAGGTCCACTTGCGAACCCCCCTTATCAATGAGTTGTCCGAGGGTCAATCGGACCTGCGAGACCTCCTTATGGCGAGTCGTGCAGGGAATCTTGTGGCTGACTCGTGGATTTGGTCACTTTGCGGACTCTTTTTCGGACAATTCGACTTCTATGGACCCAGACGATTGATGGATAGTTCTGGTGTGACTATGCGTGGCGTCACAGGCGGTTGAGGGTTGGAGTGCGGCTGGGAGACACCCGGTTGAGGAGGGAGAGGGCACTGAAGACGACGTTCTTCGGAGGCGGAAAGAGTGAGATAACCTTCTGGCTGGATTTCTTCTGACTGGATTTCACCGTGAATCGAACACTGGAGAAGTGTTTTCGAGGAGTGATGTTGACCGATCGAGAGATTTGACGGAATCGCGGCGAGAAGTGGACGTTCATGCACCTTCGCGCCCGTCAGTACATCGCGAGAACAGCTATGAGTCTTATGAACATGATCGCGAGCGAACTCTGCGTGATTCTGAGATGCGGCGTGCGTCCAGCGGTACAACCGGATTGGGAGTGATCGATTATGGATTTTATGCGTTTCAGTCACACTGCTTCATGCTACAACGCTATCCCTATCCGTTTTCGACGAAGCTGACCACGGACTCTGGTTTCAGGATTTCGAGATGGCATTTCGCGGTGTACCTGAGGGGCGATGTGTGCGCTCTTCATAAATTCGATCAGCGTTAATGAACCGAACATTCTGGAAAGAGTGCAAGCAATGAACGAGTACGACCAGGGCATGTGGGAGGATTTGAAGGATCGTGTGTTGTGTGAGTTTCGGAAATGGCAAAAGACATTTCAGGAGGAGGATGAAGACTGGTGTGAGATTCTTACAAGAAGGGCAACTGCAGCAGCATTTGAGCATTGGCTGATGAGGTTGTGAAGGCGGCTAAACAGAGGGTGGAGAGGAACCTATCAACAGAGAAGCGTGCATGATTGGAGGTTGCGAGAACACTGACAGAGCATGAACGGCATCGGTTTGGAGAACACCTGGAAAAGATGAATATTGGGGGCGTTTGTGACGTGAGTTGGGACGAGTTTAAGGATTCTGTTCGGTTTGCTTGTAGTGAGCGGCGAGGGCGAACAAAGGAATTGGAGACAGTTCTAGCGGTTCAGGAGTACGATGAAGAGATTCTTAACGTGATACAACCGTCGCTGAGAGAGCTCAAGGAGAAGTTTCTGGCGTTATCGGCAGCACAGATGCGCACATTCAGTGAGGAGCGCGAGGGTCAGATCATCTGTGTTGGATGGCTACTATTAGCGTACCACCCAGATGCAGTGCGTTCTGTTGCTGGTGGCTTGGTCTTTTTTGCGGTGGAAAATCGAAATGGAAGGGGGAGTGACGACAGAATGGATTTTGAGCGAGCATCGGAGACTTAGATCGCCTGACGAATCAATCCAGAGAGCACCATATCAGCATCTAAGAGGCAAGAGGATCGTTAAGATCAGGTTTCTATCATCCCAAGACGGGTTGTGGTTTGCTTTTGGTGTCAAGGGGTTGGACATGAAATACAGGTTTGCATTTCTTATGTGGACTATCGGAGGCATGGGCTTGTTCAAGAGGTGCAGATTATCAGGAAGACTCATATGTGGTACCAGGATGGAAGTCATGTTCGCAGTGCAGATTATGCGATGTGCAGCTTGCGTGAAGCGGTTGATAACTGGCTTGAGAATCACCAGCAGAGCTCGAACATTTTTGTGTCCACCGCACCAATATGTGTGTTGTGTGACCAGAAGCTTGATGAACTTGAGCCGGTGATGATCTTCAAAGCTGACCTTTGAGGAACCCTGGACATTGAACGAGGAACATCGACTGTTAGCGAGTTGTCTAGTGTGGATTTTGAAGAAGAGACGAAGTTTTCGGCGATGAGATGCTGTAATCACCAGTAATGATTGGATCACTAGTGTGGAGGAGACAGCGGAACGTCCGGCAGAAGTGGCTTGCGTTGAGAAGCTTGGAGACTCGTGGACAGGAGCTGTTGCGGAGACGAGACGCTTGGAAGATTTGGACGTGTGCGAATCACCGACGTTTTCATTGACTTCGAGCAACCACGACTTCAAAGAGAAGCCCGCGCAGAGCAATCAATCAACATCGCATGGCATCGTTCCTGCTGTCAGGCGAGGTGGCGTGCTTACGATTGTGATTGGAAGTGTGAGGAATGTTGGAACTTGTGAGTTGAAACACGTGAACACTTGGGCGAGACATGGCTATTGGATTCGAGAGTGCAAGAGGATTCGAAGCTTGAGAACGATTGCATGAGACTGGATTCGACTTGGTTGGCGGATTCGGTACACGAAGTTTTCACTCTAGGAAGAACGTCTGGTCAGTTTCTAAATGAGACCAAATGGTCGAGAAGGAGCTAGCAAGATGGTAAGTGTCCCAGTTACAAATTTCACCTCCCAGTCTCTCCCTCGTCGTCGTTGGGAAAATTAGTTTTGCTGGACGTAAAGCGTATTTTGATCAAACATCTCTTCGCAGAACTTCGCCATTTATCACTTCAAACCAAAGCATCAAAGGAATTTCAAATTTTTCATTCATCATTCTTACAACTTTGATGTAGATGAATCTTGGATCCAGATTTTGGAAGAGAGGTGGGAAGTGTTTGCATTCCAGAATGGAAGAAGGATGGGCCGATTTTGTTGCGTGGTTTCTGTTTTTTGTTATTTTGGTTGTTTTTGGGTGCCCGATTCGTCTTCCGCCTTTCTCTTTCGGAGTGTGAAGAATTCACAGAGTTTGCTTTGGCGCTGGTGTAATTGGTTTGTTGCAACGACCACAAGGTTTTGCACTAGGAGAAATTTCTGGTATCTGGAGAGAAATAAAATTAGTCAACTGGACTTGGACAAAATTTTGTCCAGAAATTACTTTCGCAAACTGGTACAGAGTAGATTGGATTGAATCAAATTTTGTGTCCCCTTACGGAATTAGAAATGACAAAAAGTACGCTTTTTGAGATTTTTATTTTGGGACTGAAATTTTTCATTTTTTTGTATCGAAAAACGAAAAATCAATTTCACTCAAACCTAGATGAAACAATTTTTTGTTTTCGGTGAACAAATATTTGAGGAAAAACGTAAATAAAAATTTTCAGTCAGCTGCTTCTCTCTTAGCTTCTTTTAGCTTCCTCTGCAAGTCCGCAATGACTAAAACTTTTGGATCCACTGTAGAAGATGTGATGAAGTTATTTCGTAAAATTTTGACTATCAGGTACTCTTCGCATTACTTCACCATTTATCACTTTTCAAAAAAAAGCATCAAAAGCACTTCAATTTTTGTGCACATTAGTCTCACAATGCCATTGCTTCCAGGAGTAACAATTGAAGATTTCGAGATCCACATAAGAACACAAACATTGGCTGAAATAGAGGAAGTAATAGAGGAAGCAAGCTGCAGGAAGAGCTGAAGTGGAAGAGGGGTAGCGCAATGCATAAGAATTTTATCAAGTTTCTATTTACGTTTGTGACTCCCTGGATTTGTCGAGTTTAATGGTCACTTCTTTAGGGTTTCTACGTTCATTCGTTAAATTACGAGGCACCTCTTCAACAGCCCTAATGCAAATTATTGAAAAATAATGGTTCAAACCACAATGTACAGATATTGAGCACCATCTCAAAGTTCATGTTCGTATACTATAAAGAACGCAAATTTTACCCTGGAGCGCGACGCAAATCATGTATTTGTCGACGCAACTCCATATTTTCCCCTAGATAGCGATGCAATTCATGTTAAGGTTTCAGGATTGTTTACGGATTGCACACCGTCTGAACTGCACCTTCGAGGTGTCCGACATCCCTTTGTTTGTTCATGCATTTGGCTACCACTTCTTCCATTTGCTTGATGCGGCTGGTCATTTGCGCTTCCAGAATGACATTATCATATTTTAGTTTTTCGGAGTCAACGTTGTGCAACGCGATTTCGTGAATCGCATCGTCCCGTTCTTTCGTAGTCTTCTCCAGTTCCCCATGATTTGCGATTTGCTCCCATAGACTTTGCCTTTCATGCGCCCATAAGACATTTTCACTACAAAGGTCTTCAATTTGCTCAGATAGCCTTTTCCTTTCGCGCACCCACATCACGTTTTCTGGAGTTGCAGGGATGACGCTTCCTTCACCGCTTGAGACATCTGCTTCACTGTTGCGTTCCTCCTCTGGGGTCGCAGGAATCAAGAATAACTCTGGTCCTGTTTCTGATGCAAGAGTCGTATCCCCCGCCAAATCCTTTGCAGGTAGTAGACAAACGGGATGTGAGTAGATATTAAGTAGGGCACATAATGGAAATAGTTACCTGTTGCCGGCCAATATCGCATAGGAGGTCAAGAACAACTGTCTTCATTCTGCATCTTCTGTGGCAACGTTCTTTGCCCAATTGTCATAAACCGATGGTTCCCTGCAGTCTGATGCAGTGACACTTCTGGATCGACAATGCACAATGTACGCCACAATTCCTGATCGTCGATGTATATCACTGCATGCACCGAGGAAATTTTGGTATCTCAACCCTCCGCCGACTTCTTCTTTGGGTACTGTTGCAGCACTTGAAAGAAAAGACAAACAAAGGGTGAGTGGAATGCTTTCCGAAGAGGGTTGAGCAGCCATTCGACCCAAGCATGAACATTTGAAGCGATCCGTCGTTGACAGTTTCGGAATCGTTGTCGGTATTAAAATCAATGATCACATCGTCAGGGTCCTCCTCAAGGCCTTCCCATCTTTTTGCGTCTTCCTCCATTTAGCGATGCTTGCCAAATAGCTGTCCCGAAACCCTTTCAGCGACAATTTTCTCGAGCAATCGAGCTCGGCGTCGTCAGGGTTTGGGGGGGGGGGGGGGGGGGGGTGGATCTCGCAGCGAAACGTCGTCGGACTAACCCTGGGTGCAACGCGCTCCCTATATTCATTGACGAATCTACTACCGAGATCTACCCGCCGCTACAATCTCACATTTCCGCTGACTGGTCCCATTGTATCATATCGACCACTCTGAGACTCATCAGGGTTCACCCAAGCAGTCGCTGCACGAGAAGAACGACGACACAACAAGCCCTGCTCGTGCTGGCGTGGAAGGAGCCGCGTTGCATGAGATCTGGAAAGCGGCCGGGAAGGGCATTCAATGTTGGACCACGCGCGGTCGCTGAATTACGGGACGGAGTTGTTGTCTGCGCACAACGCACTGATTATCCGAAGTCGGACATCTCAAGATGCGCATCTGTACAGTGTAAGTTGGGCACAACACGTGGGGCGAGACGTTCTTCCACCGCCACTCAGGGGCTTCCTCACCCTTGCATGCATCGAGGCAACGTAACTGCGAGTTGACGGCAAGCAAAGGGTTCTGGACGTTCCTGCGCTGGCGACATTGCCAATAAATACGACGCCGTGGATCACACGGAGATGCCCCTTGGGTGACTTGTGGACATTTGTCGTTTGAGAACAGTGGGCTTGAAGGCCACCCCCCCCCCTGCCTCTGTTACTTCCTATGGCCCGCCTGCACATTCTTGGCATTTAGCACCGTGGTTTGGAAGTCAATATGAATTTCATAGTTGTTTGTAATGCTCCTGCGTTGTTGCTTGTTCCAAGGGACTGTCGCAGAGAAGATTTTGAACCCATTCGGGAGTCATTCTCGCAGGTGGAAAGAGCAGTAATAACTGCAAAAGAGACGCAAAATATGTCCATGATCGTCGTCAGGAATGCACCTACATCCCAGAGTCATCTCTTTCTTACGCCATGTCTAGAAGCTTGTTTCAGAATCTACCATTCTGCCTGGCGCGCAGTGTTTCTTCAATTTATTGTTGTACTGTCATTCGGAGGGTGCCACATTGTTACTACGAAATATTCCCCTCCTGCAGCAAGGGCTGGATTAACAGCACACTTCTCTTGTGTAATTTTCAGCGACTCATGAGCATTCCTGGGTGCTGTCAAACTTTTTATTGGCGCAATGAATTCTTTTTTTTTCAAACTAAACGAAGTACAAAGCTTTAGGCTCAGAATCCGGCCCAATTAATCTCTCAGCTTGAGCAACTGAACGATGTGAACGATCCTTCTTTATTGCATCCCTTCCCACAGTACTCAGTACCATTGCCACACCATCCATCTGTAGTAGCGTGCAAGCAGGCACCGTGAGCAGATGTCAGTAACTTCAGATATTTGAATAACTCACAGTTACTGCAGCACCGACCGTTACTTGGACACCTGAATCCTCCGTTCGATGCACCGCACCGTCCGTCAGGAGAAATTGGGGCGCGAGGAACGTCGAGGGCGTGGAGGTAGTCTTCAGGGGGGAAGGATGGTTGTCAGATTACTTAATTTGTGGTATAAAATGACGTGACAGGACGAAATGTTCAACTCACACTCCTGAATCAGCTCGTTCCCAACTTTTCTGTAACCGCTGTAAGATGTTAAGCTCTCCTCTGGCACAGCAGTCGCACTCCCATTGGGCCCAAATAACATTATCATCCTCTCTCGCGAGTTGTACTTCGGCCAGGCGTCCACGCCAGTGATGTTAACGATTTCCACGTTGGGGTCGCCGTGTTTCGCAAGGGATGCCCAAGAAGCGCCCATAACAGATGATGTACGTTGGTCCGCAGGGGCTAGGGTGGGGTCGAGCCAGCTAACAATGGTTTTAACGTTAGCTGCAAAGTGATAGTTAGTGAGCCTGATTAGGTAATTGAACTTACACAAATGGTAGTTCCAATTGGTGTGCCACACCAGTGTAAAACCCGTTGGCATCTGTTAGATTAACGCCCGTGGTGTTCACGTCGAACCGGACTGAATGCAATGCAAAGTCAGCAATTTTGTTCTATTTGGGGTTCAGATGACCGCCAGTTGCGAGGAAGAAAGGACCTCCTCAACACTTACATTTGTAGACATCGAGACCAGCTGCCGCAGCCACTTCCGCAAATCTCCGGCCGTTGGAGAAGAACTGCAATTGGAGTAAGTTTGAGTTCAATGGCGCCACCACAAGTTATACCAGGTGAACAAGATATTTCACATGTGACGTACCAGGAAGTCCCCAACGAGCTCTGCTGCCCCATCGTACTCCTTCAATCTATCGCCCTTCCTGCCCTCAAAGTACAGCGCCAGCATGCTCTCCACCCATGTGTTTGGGTAAAGCTCCTCATTGATGGTCACGTCGGGAGCGAGCGCGTTGGCCGCAGAGCTTCCGTTGAGGAAACTGGCCATCTGAGAATAGTTGGTGCCATATGTGGCAGTAAACATAGTTCCTGGATGGGCATAACTAATTCATGACTGTTGCTGAATGACCACAAACAAGCAGATCAAGCTTACCTTCATCTTGATTGTCGCCGATGATGACTGCCCGTCTAAACGATGTGAAGTCAAGCGTGCGGAATTGGTGAAGACTCGTCAGCTCACGAAGAGATGCAATAACTCACAAGTTGTCGTTAAATTTACCCTCCTTCAAGAGCTTCCATGAGTTTTTCTTGATAAACACGCCATCAATTGTGGGTATTCCCGGATACTATAAAAATCAAATTTAAGTAATTTGGAGATGTGGAACAGGACGAAAAATCACGCCAAACTCACTAGACCTGCTCCTCCTTTAAAGGTCCACGTCACAAGGTCGTCGGCCGAAACGTTCCGCAAGGCCGCGACGCGTTGCGCAGCCGTGAGCTTTGGATCGGTAACGTTGAAATACTTCAGGGCACGCTGCCATTGGCCAGCAACACTGTTTAGGTTGTCAACCTTAAAAGAAAACCATCGATAGTGAGTCAGAACGAAATCACTATGCACTAGGTGGGAACGGGCGGATGAAACATGTCAGTAGAAACGCACCGCTTGCGCATCATCCGCCCCGGGAGATCCAGATTCCATTATCACTTTGTTGAAAAGACCCGCAGCCTGTGGGATGAACGTGAGCCATCCGATTGAAATTCTAGTCATACGAAAAGGTCAGCGATGCGTTTTGCAGTTCCGCGCTCGAGTTTTGCAGTTCATCTGAGCTCTCGCAGTGAACTCAGATTCTACTCACGCTCCCGCACTTTCTCCAGCGACAGTCACATCCGATGGATCGCCACCGAATGCTGCAATGTTAGCCTATGTGAATCGAGACAGTTTTGGCGCTGTACAGCAAAGCACAACGGTAGACGGCAAGACTCACCTGCACCCAATTCAGAGCAGCGATTTGATCTTGGAGACCGAAGTTGAGTCCCTTGCCATTTGCTTAGATGGAGAAAGCGAATAATGTTCGAACATGTGAAATTTTCGGGCAGGCTAGGGGTGCTCACCATCTGCGAGAAGATCGGGACTTTGCAGGAATCCGAAGGCTCCAACTCTGTAATTGACTAGCAAGGGCAAAGTTCAGTCATGTTGATTCTAAACATATCATTGACGGTAAGAGAAGGCAAACCCACGTTTCACAACAACAACGTCATGAGTGTTCGCCATAAAACTTGCGTTATTTCGTGCACCGTATCCAATAAGAAAACCACCACCATGAATCCAAACTTCGTATTGCAGATTCAAGAAGAAAAAGGTTCATCGTTGGGATATGGAATCTCAATTTTCTGTTACCCACCGATGACTGTGTGATATATGTTGTGAGAAGAGAAGGTAATCACGTCAATGGGGTGCACCCGACCTCTCTGAGCAAATAAACCACACCTGGTAGCTTAGCGTTTGGCTTCGTTGCACTGACAGGGGTCATGACGTGCTGCGTTGGATCAATGGTGGTAAGTACGGCATGGTCGATCACTGGTCGAAGCGCTAGCCAAAAATACGAACCAGAACCAAACAGTCCTCTTTTACTCCACCAGTGCAGATGCCTTGAACTGTGGGGCTCGCAATCTGCGAGCAGCAGACATAGCCGTTGTCGACGGTTGCGTTTCGGTTGCCGTTGGCGTACTTGGCGGGTGGGAAAACAGTTGCCTAAGAGTCACAGTCGAGAGAATAGGATTGAGCGGCCTTTTCTCAAGGGGCTTTGTAAGATTTCACCCTCTCTTACCTTCCAACGTAGATCCCCAACTGGAGGTTCGGCATATGGGATGTTGCGGAACTCTCTAGCGAACAGGGCCTCGCTGAATAAAAGTCCAGGAACGGGGAATTTTGACCATAATAACTCACCTCCATCCACCTGGGTAAACTGTGCCCGTTACGTTGCCCTCTGTCGTAGCAACAGTGCTTGGGCTGACCTGACCCAAGGTGCCAGGGATGATCAGAGACACACAGACCACGACAGTCAGGGAGAGGCGAATAAGGAACATCGGTTGACCTGGACTCTGCTAACCGGCGGGTTTTATGCTTTAGCGGTCGTCGGAAAGGCAGACCGACCGGCTCCTCGATTTGTGGCGGAGTATGGAAGGTTGTTCGTCCGATATGTTTGTGGGGGTGACATTAAGGGTCGCCAAGCGCATTTCTTTTGACGATTTAATCAAAAACGGTTCACAACAACTTCTGCTGTTGCTACTTCCACGCGTCTCTCTTATTTGGAGAGGGCGCCTGCGATTTTTGTGGGTGGCTTTTCTTGGGGATTTGTTCCCTCACTTCTCGCCGCACTAAAGGGTGGAACGGGAAGAACAACAGAGCGGGCTACCATTCTATGTGCATGGCGACCTCCCCTTATCTGAAATTTGAAATAACTTGGAATCTCTATGGAAAAATCCTTAATATTGCCGAAACGGGTCGAATTATCGCATATTAATGTCATTTTGAACTTGAAATTTCCCCAATTGCAGCTTGGGAGATTGCGTGTCTTCATATTCTGCATTCGGTGTGTAGTCGTTCAATCAGTGCGGGAAGTTGTTGTCCCCTTCGGGAGGCACCAAAGAGAATGCATCCCCGCCGTACTTCCGACAGTGTTTCCAATAGCGAGTGAGGGCATGGCAAAAGTTAGAGTTACCGCTCGAAGTTCTAGTGCGATTCCATACTTTTCTATACCCTGATCACGTAGAAGATCCCTCAACATACAACTGTCAGAGTCTCTAGCAATATTCCCGGGGCATAAAATTATCAACCGAGTCATAAGACAGTGTCGGGAACGATTGTCCGACTTTGAGAGCCAGACTGCATCTCCCAAAGTACCGACCACGCACACCAACTCTGCTTTCCCCACACGCTTCGCCAAGCAACCTGAACGTCCGCAGCCCCTCTCAATCAAGAGCTCCAAAATAGTCACCTGTTCACCATCAAGCACCGATTGCAATGAACCCTTCCCGTTGGCGCGGAAGTTATCGCTGTCCAAAAGCACATTGACGACATCAGGATAGCCATTGACCCTGTCCGGTAAAGGGCATCCTTACTTTTGACTTGTATGTCTTCCCCTCTGGTGGGTAGAATCTTTGCCACTTTGGCATGTCCCACTGCCATGCAGAATGCAAGGCCCTGTCTCCTTGGGTGTTGAGATAGCCTTGTCTCGTAACAGCTCAACAAAATTGGCGTATCCCTGCCTGATTGCACGATCGAAATTCTTAACAAGTCAGTTGGGCTTCAGCAGGTAATGCTTGCGAGCAGCATCAGGAGAGATCTGGTAACGTCCCCAATTCCACTTGCGCACGCACTCCAAAACGAATCATCCCATCAAAATCAGCGCCCTCCTGCTGAGTAGAAGGTGAACCAAATCGAGAAAGTCCCCTTTGCTTGCACGCTATAGTGCGTACTTGAGTTGTTGAAGACTCAGGAACTGGTCGAAAGGAGGAGCGTGAGGACGTCCAAATCCCCATACAAACTCCCTATGCATAGAAATTTGGCATCTATGGCGTGAAAGTCCGCTCCCAAATGAATCAGCAAGCGGGCAACCTGCGTCACGTGGCAGCGTCCACTCCAGTGAAACAATTGGCTCCAGAAGCCAGCAGACGTTTCATAAGGCCAATAACGTCTGTTGATACGAGTCGCAAGGATCTATCGTATTTTGAGTGGAAGTTGGCGACGGCAGCGAGAGGCAACTTCGCTCCCAGATTAAAGTTAGCCACCGTGGCACACCACATGGAGCGCCTCGTCCGGCTGCCCCTTATTAGAGACAGATGAGTGACTTGGTTTCCGTGATTGGCTCGTCTGGATGGAACGAAGCATCGCTGCGGCGTTCAATGGACCGTACATTGGAACATGACAAAGAGTCCTCCCCCGCTTGTGACTGCGCCAGCGACAGTCACGGCAGCTGGTACGGTGAGTGCAGAAATCTGTTGTGTAACAATTACCCTCAACTGACGCCGCGTCCTGGGACTCCTCCAAGACGTCAGTCCGTCAGGGTGTGCCCAAGCATGATTCTTTCGACAACATACTTAGCGCCTTCAACCAAATGAGCGTCTCCCGCTCGACGTTCCGCAAATCGGCAATTGACGGATCCCCCCAGGTTGTGGGTCCTGGGTTCAGCCCCGACGGCGTCGAATATCAATCTTAAAAGGGCAACCTGTTTGACACCAGGAAGCCTCCCCCTCAGGAATGTTATACATGTGGAAGTAATGATCACTGGTGCAAGGACTGTCCGAGGGGTTGACCAGACACTGGATCACCGCTTTATCGCTGTATCAACTGCAACATTGTAGCCAGACCCTGTGGAGAATAGAGCGATGATGAGTTTGAATTTGACAACCGCCACTGTACTTCCGCTGGGTGGCAATTTGCACGTCACAAGCGTAGATAGTGGCAGCGGCTTCTTTCAATGGCATTCATGATTGATGCATAAGAATTATACAGAACATAAAAAATACAAACATATTATAAAACTTGATACAAATTCGCGTTACGCTCTAACTCAAGTAAGTAAGTAGCCATAATTACAAGTTGTCTCGCAAACCCACGTGGCTTTGTTAGATTCTGGTGAACACGCTCCTTGAAAACCTTCACTGCGACGCAAAAGACATGGTCCAACAAAAATACAATATACCCTTCGATGCCGCCATGTGCCACTTGGATTGCCCTCACAGAGTTTGGCCAGAGCTTGCTCTCACCTAATGCCATAGAAAATAGTTAGGAACCCGAGATGTACTTCAGCATTTGTGACATTCTATTGATCGCAAAATACATTAAAACCGAAAAATCTGAAAAATCCTCTGCATGGCTTGACCCCAAAGTGTCAATTGACAAACTTAATATCTAGATATGACATACTTCGTCGAATTGTTTCTGAAAATCTAAATCTAATATCTTATCACAATACCGTTACTTACGCGCACTGCTCGCAGGTGGTGATGGTTTTTTCCTTCCCCGCAAAGTTTCATCATTTGAAGCGCTCAACCCCCAAATACTCTCACTCCGAGCAACCTGTGCCTCCAGAGTATCAAACCGCGCCGCAAGTGCCTGTTCCTCCTAAAGGAGAAAATTAATTTTTGGACCGCTCCTGGTCCGCATCCTTTCGTGCATCCCGACAACTCTTTCATGGCAGGACTCGTTTCCTTGGAGTGACAAGAGCCCGGTACCACATCCCAGGATGCACCAAGCGTCCTTTACGGTCTCCAGACCGCACCGGGTACCACATCCCAGGAAATGTACCAAACGTCCTTTACGGTCTCCGGACCGGACCGGGTACCACATCCCAGGAAATGCACCAAACGTCCTTTACGGTCTCCAGACCGGACCGCCTGGACCGTGTTTGTGACGTCAATAGAACAACAGAAAGGAAGACCAAACGAACACGTAAGCGATCGTCCTTTCACTCTCAACCTGAAGTGCCTGTTTGGATTCACTAAGCAGGCAATGCACTTGAGACCCCCAGTAACCCAGCCCTTCGCAATTCCGGCCGCTCCGGCGAGGGGCCTTCCTCGCACCAATACCATTGCGACAGCAGATGTCACCTCGCAATTTGCTTCCGCTGTCGCCCGGGCCCGCAGCGATTCGGGTTTTGAAGAGGCATCAAGTGCTGACAGGGTCGAAAGCAAAGAGCAACAAGGCGGAATGCCACTTCAAGATATCGCCTTTAACGCCCATCATATCCAAGTCTTTGATGGAAAGCGGTCTTGGTTACTTCCGAGACATCTTTGCCGAGTGCTCGTTCCGGAAGAGTCGAGCAGCGCTTGCCCGCAGATTGGTGAGCACTTGCCAATAGTCTTTCAAACATTTCGAGCATCCACGAGCAATGTGAGAGGTCTCTTGTTGAGTGAGATTTATTGGGACGGGTATGTGCTAAATGTTTCCCGATCGCAATTAGAGTTCATTTGCCATTGACCGCGGAGTTTAAAATCACCAATTGAACCTATTATCGGCCTTTATACGAGGAATTTGTAATACGTAGCAGATGGATGTGCGAGGGGCTTGGGCGCATCTCGCAGGTTGCTGAGTCCGATTCCGCTGAGGCCACCCTCCACACACCGACACGTCAACGAAATCACACGCAACCACCTCTCATAAGCGGATAAGACATAGCGTAAATTAGAATTTAGGCGATTTATAGACAACTTTGCATCTGTTACAAAGAAAGCTCAGCTCTACCCAAAACTAGCTCTGTTTCGGAACCCCCCCCCGTCGTCACCCCCTGGTCACTTGGTGAGACTGCCCATCTCGTACTACCCCGTGTCTCACCCATACTTGTTACCTGCACGCCACCTGCGTGCCCCCTGGCCTTCCCCGTAGACACTCCGCAGAACCCCCCGCGACCGCTCCCCCTGAGACTTGGCGCTCCCGGCTAGGTCTGACAGCAACGCAGACCACCTTTACCACGGCATCCAATCCAGATTTGTCTTCTGGATCCGTCCATCGCTCCCGGATTCTCTCTGGCATCAAACCCACCTCGATATTGTCCTCTCGGCTCCGCTCGGACTCAGCAGCTCCACCACAGCCCTGAACACCTTCACCCACCGACTGTCCACAACCTCCATCGACACCAACAACCACTCATTCGACCAATCTCACCCCTCAGGATTTGACTCCATATCTTTTACATCACCCGATTCATCAGCTTCGCAACATGCCCGGCCCTGAACCTGCTCCCTCGGACCTCCGCCACCTCAAGATCCTCAACCACCCCCTCGACGAATTCAACCCACGCGACCCTCGCACCAGCCTTCGAAAATACCACGCTTTCATCTCTGCTGTCGATGACTATGTTGCGCTCTATGGACTGGCCACGAAGCACTCTCAGGCGATCGCCCTGGTATCCCCAAACGTCCCCGACTCTATTCGAGATAGCATCCGCCTCGCTCACCCGGATGCATCAACGCTCACCCTGACTGCAGGGAAGAAATCCCTCGAGATTGCTTACTTCCCTCCTGACCCCCACGTCTGGCATCGCACCCTGGCCAAGCTCGAGTGGGACCACAACACCTCTCGCCTTTCAACACATGTTTCGGAATTCATTCGCATTGCCCGCCGCGCTGACATCATCGACTCCTTGAAACCAGATCTCCGCGAGCAACTATCAACACGAAACCTCTGGTACCACTTCCTCAACTCACTCCCCCAACATGTCCACTTCTATGTTACCCTCCTCGGCATCTCCAACCTTGGCGACTTCACGAGCGACAAAATTGCCTTGGTTGAATCCAACCTCAACAATATTGCATCGACTCCAGCCACCCCCATTGTACGCGTTGCCCATTTGACCCCACCACCAGCGTACCCTGACCCCATACCCAACACCCTTGCCAAGTTGGAATCCACCATTGACCAACTTGCACAGCATGTTGCCGCTCTTGCCATCGGACCCCGCCAACCGCAACCCTCGTACCAGCGCATCCCCATGGCACCACCTGGACCTGCACCCCCCATCCATGCCAACTCTTCCCCCCCATTCACCATTGGGTGTGGATGGTGCGGCAACCCTCGCCATACCACGGCAACCCACCGCCGGCGTACCTACCACCAGATACTGGCAATGCTGTCACCGACACCAACCCTGGACACCGCCTCACCCCCCAACAGCCCGCAATTTGCCTGTTGGACATGTGGGAGCCCCGAACACCGCAGCAACGCTTGCCCCAACCAACGTGGGCCCAACGCCCAGTATCAACACCCAGCAACAACCTACTCCAACAATATCCCCACTGACCCCAGCATCGGCAACGTCCATCCTACC
>KQ965801.1:242769-253300 GCA_001574975.1 Gonapodya prolifera JEL478
TTGTTTTGGATAAACTAACACCTTCTGCTGAACTTTTGGATACCCCCCCAGACTCCCCCACTCTGGACCCTTCTGACACTCTCTCTTTCCTTCACCCCAGCATCTTCTCCCTCCCCAGTGATACAGAACATACAGATACTCCACTTCAGCCCTTGAACTTGATGCACAACCCTCCACCACCAACAGCACCAAAACATTTCGTAACCATACCTATTGCCGCCACGACATACAACACCACTGGCGCCATCACCTCGCACGCACCGCCAACGCAGTTTCTATGTCCCATCTCACTTTCAAGCACAGCCACAAATGCACTGCACCTCTCTGCATGCCTGGACATGGGCTCGCCAACCAATCTTCTAGACTCCGCCTATCTACCTCCAGGAACCTTGCTACAACCCATTCCGCCTGCCCAACCCCCTCTCCAAGCGCATGGCGGCGAGTTGCTGCAGCTCCTTGGTGCTGTAACACTCTCCCTCACCTTCCAAGAAGACCCAACCAAACACCCCTTTCACGGAACTCTGATTGTTGGCCAAAACTGTGCTCAACCTCTTCTCCTCGGTACTCCTTTTCTCACCAAACACCACACAATGGTCTCGCTTTTCCCAACCTTCAGCACCGTCAGGCTTCAAGACGGGGACACCTCTATCATGGTCGCTGGGTACACTTCACCACCACCCTCTTCCTCCATGAACTACCCTCTTCTTCCACTCTACACCACATCAGCCATAACAATTCCTCCACGGACCATCCAACACGTTCACGTCCTACCTCGTACTTTGCCTCCCCTACGACCACGTCCGACCACACCTGGCCTTATGGACAACCCCTGCCGACACTGAACCGCCAAGGACCCCTACATCCTCGCCACCTATCAACCACTCAACAACGCTTCCAGAGCACTTGTTCCCATCTGCAACCTCCTCCCAACACTAATCCACGTCCCCGCCAACTACCACCTTGCCACCGCCAACTTCAACACTTCTGACTCTCCAACCACCCTTGCCTCCAACCCTGGTGACTCACCAGAAGTTCCACCCAACGTTCTACAACGCATTATCGACCTCTCCCCCCGCAACCCCATTGGATCCGTTGCACCCTCCTATGGCCTCGACAAGCCCTACACTGTCCCACTCACCAAGCCCCCTGACAATGCCCCATGGACTCACAATCCTCCCCCGGACTTCAAGGATCATCTCACTGTCAAAGACGTCACCAAACACATACCCGGCACTCCGCGCCACTGCCACTGCCACCGATATGTGAATAAGTGCTTTGCGGTGATTAAAATGCATGAGGTCTCTCGGTCTGTTATGCAACATTGACTGCCATGCGTCAAATACCATACCATTTTGGACCCCGCGGAGCTCACCCATGCACAGAACGATATGAGCATTCCGCATCGTCAAGTTCACTCCGCATGTTTCGACAATCAGTTTGGCGACCATGAACTAATAAATTGCCTTCCTTAGCACTCGCAGCTAGCTTTCTAACCTGTGCCCTAGACGCTTGCATGAGCACTGTCGCGCGTCGAGTGTGGTGCAATTCTGATCCCAATCAAATGCATTTTGGGACAACGTCCCGCGTGCCTGTGTCCAGAGGCCGCCGAGACCCACCCACCCGCTCCCACGTCAAGCTGAACAAACTTGTCGCGGCGATATGTCAAGGGTGCGCGGACGACAGAATTGTAGGTTCCTCCTTCCCAACCACTCACATCCACCTCCGGGGTGAGATCGACGTCGAGTTCCTGTGGATATATGATTTGTTTCGCCCTGGACTCCTCGGCCTGGGCCTTCTGCTTCGCTTGCAGGATTACCCGCTGATAGCACGGCCGGCGCCCGAGAACACTGGTGAGGTGAGAAGCGACAAACGCGCCGCATTTGCATCAACACCGGTCTCCACACCTTGACTAGGACAAGCGGTCTGGACTCCTCGAGTCGCGCGGTGTGCCCAGATGCAGAACAACTGTTGTTCCGCGGCTCAACTCCAGCCCGCGGCTAAACTGCCTGCCTCTTAATAAGGTCCGCGCAGCTCCCTCCCGCCCAGCCACACGCCCCCTCGAGCAGGAGTTGCTCCCCGCCCCGCCGCCACGCCCACCCCATCCGAGCTCTGCATCGGAATGCGCGCACCGGCCTTCCTATCCAGCAGGACGTACGCCCTGTGTGTCGTCACTGTCGGCCTCTTTGCAGATGTCTTGTCCTACTCCCGTGAGTCTCTGCAATATTTGGGGGGCTGCCCTTCCTGCGCCATCTCACTCCTGACTCCCGGCACCAGTTGTGATCCCCATCATGCCCGTCATCTTCCACCGCCTGTCCATTGGTAACCAAGTTGACTCGCAAGAGAACTCCGCGCTCGTCGGCACTCTTCTCGCTTCCTGCGCAGCCGCACAGCTGATCTGCTCCCCGCTGTTTGGGTGGGTCTCGGATCGCATCACCAATCGCAAGTGGCCCATGGTGAGCTGTGGTGCAGGGAGCATGGGTGTGTCTGGGGAGTTGAAAAAGAAAGTGCACTAATGATCATGCTGTGCGTGTTGCCGTCTGTGGGTGCTACCTACGGGTTTTGGGTCTGTTCGCTGGAATGGCGGCAATCAGTATGTATCCTCCCCAGTATTTTGTGATCCTGACCCCATATCCCACCCCTGATCACGCCATCACACACACAACGCACACTCCCCCAACACAGTCATATTCCCCCTCTCAACCTTCTTTGCCATGCTTCTCGTCTCCCGCGCCCTGCAAGGCGTCTCGGCCGCCGCAGTGTGGACGCTTGGGCTGGCGTTTTTGGGCGACGTGTACCCAGAGGACCGGCTGGGACATGCGTATGGGATTGCGATGACGGGATTTTCTGTTGGTGAGTTGGTGGGGGTTGGGGGTTGGGGGTGGGGGGTGGGGGGTGAGAGTTCGTGGGAAGCAGGTACTTGTCAATATGGAAAAGGGATATTGAACTGAATCATGCACATGTACCGGCAGGAACGCTCATCGGCCTCCCAATCGGCGGGGCGCTGTACCAGTACGCCGGGTACTGGACGCCCTTCATCGTCAGCGCGGTCTTCATTCTCTGCGACATGTTTGCGCGGTTGCTTGTCGTTGAGAAACCTGCTGCAGGCCGGGCTGCCGGCACGTTGGCGACGCAGGAGCAGGGGAGCGAGGCGACACTTACGTTGGAGGGCTCGAATGGCGATTCGGCGCAGCGTGGTGTGAAGGATAAGGAGGGCAACCGGGAGGGTTCTCGTGGATTGCACCCTAATTCCGATCACACCACCTGCGCACCACCAACCCCGACTCGCCCCACCTGGCGCTTCTTCCGATTCTCCCTTACGCGGAACTTGATCTGGGTGGTCCTTCACACGGACAACCCGTCCTACTGGGACTTGGCGCGGGACCCGGCGATCATGTGTCTGAGCGGCATCTACGCCGTCACGGGGATGATGCAAAATTCGCTCGAGCCCACCCTGCCGCTGTACATGGAGAAAGAGTTCGGGGCGGATAGTTTCACGGTCGGGTTGATTTTCTTGGCGATTGTGAGTTGTCGTCGGCCGGCTGCATGTGGCTTGTGGGGCGTTGGCTTGGTTGTGTACGTGCAGCTTCTCACCGGGCGGCGTTTCATTCGGAAAGGTCGCTGGAGGACTCATCTCGGGTCCTGTGTCGGGAACCTTGCGGGACAAGTACGGCGCCGCTGTCGTCATCGTTCCGTGTCTCGTCATGTTGGCCGTCGCGGCTCCCTTCCTGGCCGTGGCCAAGACCTACGGATCTGTGAGTTCGGGTTAAGCAAAGTGTCGCTTCGTCGACGTGAAAAGGGGGACCAACCAAGACATCTTTTGTGACGCCCTTCAGCTTGCCATTGTGGCGTTCTTGAACGGCATGTTCGTGACAGCCGTCCAAGCTCCTCTCATGTAAGAAAGTCTTCCCCTCCCGCTCCATCCCGGCGATCCCACGGTCCTCATCGTGCATTGATCACTCGCCCTACACATGCGCAGGTCCGAACTCGTGGGCCTCGTGCCCACCAAAGCCGTCGGCAAAGCATTCGGGCTGTTCAGCATCGCCGTCTCGAGCGGCGCGCTTCTGGGGCCCCTCGCCGCGGGCGCCATCTACCAGGTGTTGTCCTTTCTAACCCTGTGTCTGGTTTTGTGCGGACTGGCCGTGCTGCTCGTTCCTCTGTACTTGCTGTTCGTGGGGCTGAAGACGTAGCGGGAGATGGCCAAGGCAATGATGGCGTGTAATCGATGATTTTGTCGTCGGTGCAGTCCATGGCGGTGGACCGATAGTCCAGCCACATGACACTGTACGCAGTACCTACGATTGTTACTTGCCAACGGCTTTTTGGGGAATGCTCTTTGTGTATTTGCTTGTATGTATGTGTAAGTACATCGTGGATATACTCAATTGCCCGGATACACTCCACAAATCAAAATTGTATTGGCACACAGCTACACTAAAAATGCCATTGTCCTGACCGTACTCATTGATCTCCGGCCGATCGGTTAGAATTATATGCATCGATCTGACATTACGCTTCCCCCTTCGTCCATTTTCACCACATCCCTATCCTTCTTTAACACCGCAAACACCCAGTACATGGGGACGAGCAGCACAGCAAAACCGCTAGATGCAGCTCATTGTCAAGAACAAAGATGCCTGGTAGATTCACGCCGGCGGCCAGGGTACCAAGGAGCATTCCAGTAGAGCCGGAAATGTTGTTGAAGGCGACAAGTGTGCCCGTCGTGCTGGCGGGTGCGAGTGGGATGGCCATGCCAAGGGAGGGGGGAAAGGGAACGACAAGACGAGAGTGAGTCGTGTGTAGAAAGTTTGCGAATAACTGCAGGCTGACTGACACAGCACTGGCACTCAGCGAAGGTAGTGTGGAAGCCGCGGCGAGGGTGCTTGAGGAGCGGCGTCTTGAGCAGAACTGGTCTTTGGATAAGTTGCAGAAGACAATTCTGGCAGAGCAAAAGGCTTGAATTAACACCTTTTCATTGTAGTTTTGTTTCATTCAAATGCACTTTTGTTGTTTTCGTTCATTGTTTGGGATTACGACGGAAGCGTGGAGCGTGTTGTGTGTTTGCCAACTTGTGACGAGAAGGCAGGCCCAACACGGTCGCAAACGTCCAGGAAACTTAGCAAGGGTCGCAAAAATATATTACTTCGATTCAAATCCCACCTCTTCTCCATACCAGCGCTGCTGGTAACGTCCGAAAAATGATCGACAAAGTCCACACACCTCTCCTGGGCCCAGCACGCCAGAATGACACGCCTGCATCCTCGTCCCAACTCCAGTCATTGTGGAAAGTGTCCGCGAGGCGAGAACGCGCCACAATCTCAAGCCGATAGGAAGAGGAGGGCACTCAAACCAGAGTCAGAGCGAAACAACACCCCAGAAGACCCCCCCTTCGGATACCGCGGCCAGCGATCGGCGAAAATGGTGACTGCTATTGAGGAGCGGCGGCGCGCCTCCGTTCGGGGCGTTTTGACGGAAAAAACGTGAGAGATGTGGCTTTTGAGTATGTGTCACTCATGGCTGGGCGGGTCATATCTATTAACCTGGGTCATGACCCTCATACACTTGGGTTATAGACAGTCCCAGCCGCAATAGACGCAATCAATCCAGCAGAAACACGCAGCAGCAGTCCCCCAACTCGTCCCCAAACCGGTCCTCGGCCCGCGTGGCTTCGGTGGTCGGGCTTCGCCTCCGTTCACACAAATCGGTATGTTCCCCCTCCTTTCTCTCTCCGGGCACAAGGCTAAGTATGCGTCAAAGCTAAGCCAAATATAGCTACCCGTCACTCCAAGAATCAACTCATAGTCCACGCAGAATCAAACACTACTAAACTCAGACACAAAAACTATTCAATCCATATCGCTCGTGCTCCGTTCAAATACGTGCTCCGCACCACTTTGCATTTGGAGACCGCTGGTCGTGCAGTCAAACCCAAGCAGATCGCAATTACCTGCGACATTACTTCTACCTACATTTCCAGAAAGTTGAAACTTTATTGAAAGTGTAGGAAATCAGGAGCAACAGGTAAATCCGCAACACATCCACTTCGCCAAAACCACCCGCCAAGAGTATGGCAGCTCGATACCCAGTACGTGTCTGTTATTCCGAGCGATGGTGAACTTTGACAGTGTATGTCGGATGGTAGATGACTGGAACCACCAGGGACCGATGCCTGGGTGTGATCACCTGTCTTCCACAACATCGACCCGACGGAACGATGGACCGAGTGAGCATCGCACACTCTTCCGCTAAGTCCAAGCGTCATAAAGGATGTAGCAAGCACTCGCCAGACCACATATGCTCGGAGTTCTTTTGAAGAAGCAAAAAGTACACACGTCAGCGTTGTGACCGGTTTTAGGGAATCTGTGAGATGAATGAGCAACTGGAGCCATCGAAGACGAAAATCAATCTTATGGCTCGGATGAAGTGGCTCCGGGTTCTCCTGGACCGTCTGTCGTTAGTGAGTTCCTTTGTCAGTCTGATTTGAAGTCGGGATCTTTCTGAAACAGACCTACCAAGTCAAAGAGTACACCCTGTGGGTGCCCGTCGACATATTACTTTCGTGGGAGAGAAAGCTAGTACTGGGCAGGTGCGTGAGTTGACGAGTTCTGAACAAATGAAATGAGTCAGAATTGAAAAAGTGAACACCTTCGTGAATAGTTTGCTTAGTTTACTGCGACGCCCTCGAGCACTCTTGTGGTGTGCTACGAGCCATGGTCTCATAACTCGACGGAAGAGGAGATCCGATGGATACTTACATAATAGCCGGGGAGGGACGTTGCACGGACCCTCCCTTCTCTCCCGCCAAGGCCCGAGTCCGCACGAATCTGACTCGCCGCACTACTGGTACGTGTTTCTATGCTCTCGCTCTTCATCCTGCGTGTGCTCATTGAAGTCTGCGGAATCCCTTCCCATGGGCAGACCCTCACCCACTTCGCCAATGTTCAATCCCGGTCCAAGCCGCCCGCCGGGTGTCCGGATGGTCAAAACTATCACGTGCCCTCAATGTGGCAAGAAGTTCACGAGGAAAGGTGAATTCTTACGCGTTCCTCCATAGAGGTTACCTTCATCGGAATATTGATGTTACGCGACCTTTTCCGAACGACAGACGTCATGAAGCGACATACGACACGAAAGACGTGTCGTCCGCCGCTGAATCGCGTCGCCGACCCCAACCTTGAAGTCGGCAGTGGTGCGGAACCCCTGCCCGCTGAGGTTCTGCACCCCCCACCATTCTCATTGAACGCGACTACCCCACCGGGAACCCCAGCACCACCGCCTTCAGATATAGGCGGAGGGGAGGAGGCGATGAACTCTGTCGATGCTACTAGTGAGTCATTCCCCGGCGTGGAGCAGGCTGTGAGGCATGCTGAAAGTTGTACTTTTCTCGACAGAGTTCAACCCTCCTCCCCCCGGGATCGCCTCTCATCGCCCGGACGATCCGGCCACTGCACTTGCCCCCGTCCACCCGAGCGTTCTCCCCAATCCTGAGGAGCCCCCGCTCGACGCAGAGTTCGGCATTGCACCCCGACCCCTCTGCTACCATCCCAATCCATTCGTTCGCCCACCCTACACCTCGCCACCCATGTTCCTTGAACCATCGGTCAGTCCTTCGCCCCCACCGTGTGCAGGATTCAATCCCTTTTGAAACGTCAAGTGGCGCTCTGCTGCCACCGCGTTAGTACCACACCCCATGCCTGGCCAACATGCGAGAGTGGGCGAAGCATTCCTTTCACGCTTTCTACTGCGGCTGGGGCGTCTTACATCAAACTCTATCGAGAATACGCAATCCGTTCCACGGATATTCGTCGGTTGGGAAACGGGGGGACTGCCTCAGACGTATATCGCCCTTCCGAAGCATCTCACACCGTGAAAATTGCGAGTGGAATCCGATTCACTCGACTTCACTTCCGCTGAGGCGTTGTCGCGTTCGGCTGCATGGTTGGGTGGTTGTCTGGAAAACGCGAACTTCGGACACCGACCTCAACACGGTGCCCGTTTCTTCGCTCTAGGAACGAGGATGTACCTTTTACGAACAATTGCCGGTTAGGGAGGACAATATTGTCAAAACGACGAACCCTCACCAAGTCACGGCCACAGCATAGCATCATCCTCCCATAATAACTCGCCGACTACGGGTGTGAAGTTCCGCCACGTGAATCTCGCAATCTTGTGAAAATTGGGTGGCTCCTTTGGCGTTACAGTGTTCGGAGGAGGAGCAAGGATCGTTGAGGTGATCGCAAACTGGAACATTCATCTGTGGATTCAGATATTTTGTTTTTGAAAGATGGATCGAAGTCTTGTTCATGGGAGGGAAGCGTATCTTTCTGGATTACGTCTACGCTAGTTGTTGAAGTTCAAAACAGTCGACCGGCTCTGCCGCCCGTAGCATCTTCACGGGATATTTGATGACAAGCATACGTGGTAAATTCGCGAACATATATCAAGTTATTTATGGTGACTTGCGAAGAGACTCGTATAATTTCACTTTTTTACAAATTGGGTGGTAGCAGAATATTGGGAAAGGTAACATTCATCACCCCTTTCCCCGCATGTCTTCCAATGGTCCCTACATAATGGATTCGGTCGTATTTATATGAGCAAAAGAGGAACCGAAGTTCCAGCAAGCGAAAAGGCTTATGTAATTTGATCCCACCGACTTGCAGCTTCAAGAGGACACACAAATCACTCAAGGTCAGAATCACAGTCCGAATCACCCTCTTTATTAATGTAACGCCGCATCAGCACACTGCAATGATTGAGCCACGCTACATGTGCGATTGTGTCCACTGTTAGTCGCCTCCCCCACCGCCTCCTCCCTTCGTCTTCTTTTCCTTCATTGTAATCTTATCTTCATCCACTTGAGGCCACGTCGATTGTATCAGTTCCGAGATTTCGTCCGCAAACTCCCCCTGTACGACAATCTCGTCACGGCCGTCTGGGGTTTTGGTGACGGACGCACCGCAAGCAAACTTCGTGGCAAACATCTTCGCGGCCTTTTTTAGATCGACATCTGGATTGAGGAGCGCAACCGAGAAGGGAGGGGTGTGTGAATAGATGAAGGCTCGAAGAGGGCCAGCAGAAACAGCAACTCCAAAACACTCACCGTGACTTTCTAATCCTGTGATTGAAGTCACGTGCTTCCTTTTGCTCCTCGCACTCAGCTCGATGACCACACGTTGAGCTTGCTGCTTCTTTCGTTGAGACTTGGACAGCTTCGGCTCCGGCGCGGGATCGCTGGACGAAGAGCCGGCGGCACCGGCTTCAGGCGGAGATATGCTTGCCGAAGCGAGCTTTTCGGTAACGCTTGGGACTGTCGAGCCCAGGTGGAGATTCTATCGGTCAGAACAAGCCAGCATGTTTTCGACAGCAAGGGCGATATTTCACCTTCCCCGTAGAGTTTTTCGAAGGTTTCCGGATGAGAATCACGAAGCCACGCTTTGCATTTTTCGAGCGATCCTCCCCATTCGCAGAGCTCCGGCGGATACGAGCATACTGTCGTGAGGAAATTCANGGTTTGATTCGAAATCTTCATCGACCATCCCCTCTCCGACCCACTGGAACAGTAGAGAATGCTCTTCAGCACTCTTGTTGTAGGACCAGATGGCGCGTCCTCGGTAGCATCGCTCATGTTTGCAAATATGAACGATTCTCTTGGCACTTTGGTCGGGCAAGGGCAAGCAGACCTTTTATGTACATTAGCAGAACTACGTAAACGTTTACCAGAACGTGCCCTGATTGTAGTTGAACTTCACGCGAATAATGTATCTGTTTGAAAGGCGGAATATGTCAAAAGCTGCCGTCATGAGCCACGTCACAACAAAACGTACCGAATGCGAATCTGCTTTGTGTCGTACACAATGTACTCGTTGTACAGTAGAGATCCTGCCTTGCTGTCGGAGGTTTTCTTCAGCTTGCCGAGAGGTACCTAGAGGAAAGCACGACACTGAGTGAACATTCACTGTTGGCTTGTCAATGATTTGGATTTACTCACATCCATGTTTTCATGCACGATTTTCTCTCCATCATCCGGCGCAAACTGTCCCATGCCTTTGGTCGAATGTTTGTTCTTTTCCTTCGAATGTTGATCCGCGTAGTAGTCTGCCTGAAGAAGTTCAAATTGATCACCGAGCGCAACCTCGCAAAGCAGGAGAAGACCCGTTGGGTTTGTACGGGATGCTGTAAGATCAATCATGTGATGCTCAATTCTCCGACAACACGGTAAGACTAAAGGACGGACTTACCGAAACAGTAGTTCGCGGATTTCGAGACTGCATCTGCGAAGTACACTCCCTTCCCAAACTAGAGAGTCTTTGAGCGTCTGGATTTCTCTTCCTCTAAAGTACTGACAGAAGACTCACCATGTAGCCCGTAACGGGCGCTTCTGGTGGGGCAATTCGAAGCCCCTGCGAAAGAATTCCGACAAAGTTGGTCAGACGGGACCCGTGCCACAGCAACTGAACATTGTGGAGTTTGTCGTCGAAGGGATTATCCTTCCGAACGGTCAGGATATCTTCAATCTCCAGCGTGTACCCGG
>KQ965802.1:11996-24464 GCA_001574975.1 Gonapodya prolifera JEL478
TTCATAAAGGAAACAATGGACAACTCACCTGCAAGACAATGGCATTCACATTCAGAGTGCCCTCCAGGAGTCCCAGGAGGGTACTGTATGCCTTTCCAGCGTCCCTCAGACGGAACAGGGCAACAAGGTGATGGTTGCCGTCCACAATTGTGCATCAGTCATCTTCAATTGGGTAGAGGATAGCAATGCTTGTGTCGAGAAAGCCTTGACCAATTAGAGCATTCCTAGAACAGAAATGATGTTAGAATCCACTCTAATATCAGTCAATTCAACACTTACATAAGCTCCTGGACACCACGTTCATAGCGTTCTTGCACTGGTGTGAATGCTTGGAGAGATATGCAGCTGATAGGGACAGAGAAGGTCCCAGGAAGACACCACTTGGCAATAAGACTGGAGATGGATTTGGCTGTCATGATTTTGGCGTACAGAAGTTGGGTTTGTATTGATAGCCTACCTTAATAGTCACCTCAACTGGCCCTGTTACCTGTGTGAAAAATGACCATCACCAATTTGGTGAAGGGCATTTTCAGCACAGGTAATGTGACCAGCTACCTGTCAAAAAAATGCCACCACTGAATTGGTGGTGCCAATTTTCTGCAGTTTCGTTATCTATCAAGAAAATAGTCTTCACCAAATTGGTGGTGGCCAAATTTCTGCAGTTTTGCAATCTGTCAAAAAATGACCAAATTTCTGCATTTTTGTTATCTGTAAAAAAATGCCCTATTTTCTGCAGTTTTGTTTTTGACAGGTAACAAAAATGCAGAAAAATTGGCATTTTTTCAACAGATAATGAAAATGCAGTTGAAAATTGGTCATCACTGATTTGGTGAAGGCCATTTTTTGACAGGTAACAAAAATGGAGAAAATTGGTCATGACCGATTTGGTGAAGACCATTTTCTTGATAGATAAATGAAACTGCAGAAATTTGGTCATCACCAATTCAGTGAAGGCCATTTTTTTGACAGGTAACAACAACTGCAGAAAATTGGTCATCACCAATTTGGTGAAGGCCAATTTTTCTGCACAGGTAACATTACTTGTTACCTGAAAATGGGAACCCTTTATTGTGCATCTAATGCGGGACATGTGTTTGTGAGAAGCCACCCCTTTGTATTTATTACGGCCCATTTTGGCAGTTGGCTATTTGCTCAACGTCTACTTCAAATCCTCAATGCCCCAATTCGTCAGTGTTTACGACCCCAGTGTCACCTACAAGACAACTCTCACCACAATTGACAAGAATGCACGTTGCATGCATCTTAGAGTGGCGCCACCCACTGCCCTTGTTGACACTACCACCTCTTGTCTTATTGACTCAGATGGTGACACCTATCAACTTCATGCAAACACTACATACATGGTTCTTGGGGAAGAGACAACAGCAACCTTTACCTACAGTCCACCTCCTCCTCCTCTCCCAAGACTCAACAATGAGGAGTACCATGTCCTCCGTTCTTACTACATCAAGCATGCTGAGAATGCAAGGTATCTACAGCATAAGGGGTTTCCTCCTTGCCTGGGGCGTAAAGATAACCTTAACAAACGCAAGGACTTTAAACAGATGGTTGGTGCACTTCAGTGTGCACTTCCATGAGTAGCTCTAATCCTGCTTCATACAGTGTGCAAAGTATAAATGTTTGGACAACCGCCTGATATACAGTTATAAAAAGAAGTGTGGTCTTGTGGTGCTACGTTCTCTTGGTGAAGTAAGTCTCTAGATGTGGAGGGCTTACCAATCTTGATCATTTACTAATCTTTCCACTAGTTTCTTGATCTATATCAACACAACCACCTGTCATCTGATTTTGGAACCCACCCCGGCATCAACAGAACTTGGGACAAGTGCAGCCAAAACTTCTACCTGAGGACACTCTTCCCAGTGATCTCTTCCCTTATCACGCGATGTCCACATTGTACCATGAGCCACGCTGCACCCAATCCAGTACCACTCCTCCCCATCATTACATCCAGACCTCATGAACTCTATGTATTTGATTTCACCAAGCTCCACAATTTCAACCTTCTCTCATGTGTGGACCACTTCAGCAAAAAGCTCTGGGGACAACTGTACCTGTGTCATACTGCTGAGAATGTTGTTGACTTCTTGGAGCACTTATACACAACAGATGGAACACCAGAAAGGTAAGTCTGCTATGGTGCATAATATAGTCCTTGACTGACTATTTTGTTACAGGATGCTGAGTGACAATGGCACTGAATTCAAATCGGGAATTGTCACTGCCATCCACACCAGCTTTGGTGTCCATCCGGTGCATGGCAGGCCATACCATCCTCAAAATCAAGGTGCTGTTGAGAGAATCCATGCAACAGTGAAGCCGCAATGGTGGCAGGGAATGCAAGCCAAAGAACTTGACCCCCTTCACTGCTCATTGGAGGATTGCAAAGAGGTGCTCCAAGCGGTGATCAGAACTTGCAACCATGAACAGCACTCCACCACCAAGTGCATTCCAGATGTTCTATTCTACGGCAGGACAGACACACGCTTCTTTGCACCAGCCAGTCTGCGTGATACTTTAGTGGATGCATCACTCACAGAAGCAGAGCACCAGGACCTCATCAACACTGCTCATAGAAACATGGTTGCTGCTGGGGCCAAGGCCATTTCAAGGTGAGCTACGTCATTCTACAGACACACCTCCAGTCTGAACTCTGTCCTATAGATCATTGAATAAGATGGACAAGTTACCACAACATCTCAGTATTGGAGACAGGGTGCTTGTGCGCAAAGTACTCCGAGGCAAGGGCAAGCTTCCTGGCCCTCTTTGGGTGCATGCTGCTTCAATTGTTAAGGTCAACCAAGCCCAGTACCTGTACCAGTTGTGCTGGATACACCAGGGCCCAAACTTGCAGGATCTCCCAGGCACCATTGCACAACGGTGGTTCCACCAACGTAACCTCAGGCTAATCCCTCCAACAATCACCAACAAGGACATCCAAAAGGTGGACTATTCACAAAATGTCCCTGACGAAGACTTTGAAGTTCAGGCAGTCTTGGGCTTCAGAGATAATGGGGACACTAGAGAATACCTGGTATTATGGACTGGATGGCCTCCATCAGCGTCAACATGGGAACCTAGGTTTGTAACAGCCAATCTCTGTATCACTCTCACAGCTAAGTTGGATGATGGTTCTTTCAGATCAAATTTCAACTTACCTTTGGATGACATTGAAGAGCGCATCCCAGATCTGGCATTCTACACTGATAAGGCCATCTCAACCCTCTTGCGAGCAACAAATACAGCAATCCTTGATCCCAAAAGTGCCACCCAACACAGGCAGGACTCTGCCTCCCATCCCTTCCACCCGGTAGCACCTCCCTTGCAAGTGGNCTCACACCCATACATTGACTTCACAAAACTTATGGCCACATCTTTGCTCAGTATGTCCACTCAAGACAGAGCAGCCTATGAGGATGATTTTAGAAGGTAAGGAACACTCTGATGCCCTCTGATGGTTGAGTCCAATTCTCACACACTGTGTCCCTCTTCAGGGCTGTGTTCCCTGAAGGTGCCCATTCAGAAGCATCCTATCTCTTTGGCACACAGAACTGGAGTGATGTGATGCTTGATCTGTTCATCTTGCCACTTACCACTTTGTGGAACATGCAACAAAGTGTGCCCTCAATCTCATACTTCTCCTCTCAAGTCATCTTCACACTCCAAAACCCTGACTTTTCATCTGTGGATCACCATCACTAATTGAGTAGCACGTTCATTCAGAAGTTGCACATGGACCTTTGGGATTTACACTTTTTCATGGTCAATGAGCACCATTTCCACTGGTATGTGATTGTGATGGACAGAGTGGGTAATGCTCTAGTAGTAGATGCACTGGATTGGAGTGAGCATCCACATCATTACAATACTGATTTGGCAGCATGTTGGAGGGGTCTGCAAGACCTTCTGTTGTTACAGCCAGCACAATCGCCCAGAAATTGTGTTTGGTCTCTTTTTTGGAGGCAGGGTGATGGACACAGCTGTGGTCTGTTCTCATGTGTTGCACTGCTTTTCATCATGAGGTACCCTGCTCTGTTCAAACAAATTTTTGAGGGTGCACAGATACCACTCCTGATGTATCCTCACAAGTTTTGGATGAAGTGGAGGGAGGATATGTATGTATTCCTTCAAAGATTGTATCCTCAATGTGCAGATCAGGACAGTTGGGGCAAACCTTGTTTCAATTTTTTAGCCTTCTGATGTGAAATATATGAGCCTGACTGACTGAAAAAGTGAAACTTCACAAATAAACATGACCAATTTTTTGAATGTGGAGGTCTTAATTCACAGGGTGGGTGTCCTGTCTTGCATGGGTGGTGTAAAAAATGTGACACAGGATTTGGTAGCAAATTCTATAACTCTTGCAGAATATGTTGCACAAGATCATCTAGAGTGCTTTTGTGGATTAAACAACTTCTTAACGAGCTTGATATGGGACTTACTGGAGCTGTGAGAATTATGGAAGGACTGTCAGTGGTGTACCAAAATTATTTGGGGATAACCAAAGTGCACAGAACTTGGCAAGAAATCCAACACACCATAAATTATCAAAACACTTTGATGTGAAGTACCATTTCATCAGAGGAGAATTAGAGAAAGGAACCCTGGCACTGCTCTATTGCCCAACACAGAAGAATATTGCAGATATTATCACTAAGCCAGTTTCAAAACAAATATTTGAGAGACACAGGGATGCAATGGGGATGTTAGAAATTGAGCCAGAGATTTTCTATTTTGATTTTGGAGAAACTTGCATTTGAAGTTTTAGCTTGAGGGGGAGCAATGGGGCAATCTAGCAAGATGTTTGCTGTAAAATATTTGCAAAATTATGCCTGGCCAAAAGGCAATTGGGCACCTTGCTCTTCATGGACCATTAAACAAACAGTTCTCAGCTTTGAAGCTGTAGCACAACTGAGTTCATACATGACTGGAATATGCTCCCACGTTGTGCGACAACTTCACCACATTTTAATGTTTGATTCTGTGTATTCAATATGATCAATGCCAAAGCTGTTACTTTTTGTGAAACAGAGTTATAAGCTGGAAGGGAAATCACATAACGTAGCAGCAAGACAAAGACAGACTTGATGCCATGAAACCCTGCTTCACAATCCAGGTTTGCAGACAGATAAATCTTCATGGAATTCATCAAGTCTCATTTGTCATAACAATGTAATCAATTTTCACGATCCTTACATGAAACATGATATGACTTCATGAATATTTGAAATATTATTATAGGGAGATTTGTGAGAAAATTTTTTTATTGAAACAATTAAAAAAATTCATTGAAACTTCATGAACCATGGTGGAAAGATTGCAGCCATTTTGGTTGGGAAATATTTCATGAAATTTTGTGAAGTGCCAATCAGGCCAACCCTCCCAAGGATTGCACCTTTCTCCAGGTAAATTTCCTGGGTCCATTCCATCATTCCAGAGATTCTCATCAGTGCTTGCTGATACGTTGGATCTTGCAGAATGATGTTGAGAAGATGAACAGGCAACAAGAGGCACAGAGGTGGAATGGACACACCATACATTTGCCTGATGCAGCACCAGCTTTCACAGATGTGCAATATTTGAAAATTGGCCTCAGAGGCTTTGCTGCAAATTTGGAAGCTTGACCTTGCAATTACACCTTGTTGAGGCAGTCCCTGCGTCTCTGTAGCCCAAACAACGAGGACCGTGAGGATGATATGATTGTGTAAACTCTATTCTTTGGTCAAATACACCCTTCTTGTGCAGTCCCAAAATACTCTGATAATTCAGATCTCTGCCAACAGAAGAGAGTCCTTGGTCCGTTCTATTATTCCAGAGATTCTCAACACTCCCCCTGAAACTGAATCACTTAAAAGTTCAGGTTCTAAACAATCACTTCACAAAACTTCCAAGATCCCCATTCCATTGCACTGTAATTCAAACTGGCTTTTCCCCAAAGGTTTTGTCATGATGTATGCAACATTCTGGGTTTCTGGCTAAGGCCAAGGCACTTTGATTATCTCCCAAACATGTTGGTAATGAACTCATAGAATTTCCATAATAGTCACAGTTTTTGTAATAGGATCTTGCTTTGATTCAACGCCAAAAAATATGTCCAGAATCCCAGAAGAAATCTCAAGATGTTTACAAAGCTCCTTAATAAAGGATTGGAAAGATTCCTCATCAGGAAAAAGAGCTGCAAAATCATCCAAATATTCTCCTGCAATCTGCTTTCCATTTGAAACATCTCTCACAAATACCACAGGATCTGCTTGCAGTTTCCTAAACTTCATCTTTTATTCAACAACATATCACAGAGCTCCTCATACCAATTATTTCCAGCCTGCTTCAGTCCATACAAGGATTGGTGCAAGAACATACAAGTCCTTCTGCTTCTTCAAATTCATGAGGCTGCTACATGTAGACTGTCTCCTTTAACTTTGCATTCAAGTTAGCATTCTTCACATCCAGCTGTTTAATAATGTACCCCATCTCTGCACCCAGTGCATATAAAATGTGCCAAGCTTTGGTGTGCATAACTGGAGCAAAGTTTCCTTGTAATTCACTCCATATTCTTGATCAAATCCTCTGGCTACCCATCTTGCCTTAATTCTCACAGTATTGCTGGGTTGATGTTTCAGAGCAAAAGACCACCTCCCAGTGAGAACTTGACTATCCTTTAGTTCTTCAACCAAGCTCCATGTTTTAAATTTCCTCACTGAATTGATTTCTTCTTGCATGGCTGCTTTCCAGAATTTTGCGTGAGGGCTAGAGAGTGCTTCCTTCAAAGGTGTTGGAACTTCAATCTCTTCTGTAGTTTGCAGTGTCACATACATCACAATCTTCAGAATCATCCTCCTGAAAAATGAATTCCTTTAATTCCTCTGTGCTCACACTCCCCTTTTTCTCAAGCATCTCCACATGGTTATAATTTGGGACAGCTATTGGATCAATTGATTCCCTTCTGTCCTTGATAGCTTTTGGAGGTGTTGGTGGTCTCTCAGGTCTCTTCAAAATTTTCTGAGGTCTTTTCTGGTGCCACTAAAACTTTTCTTCCAGGTTTTGGTGACGGAGACCTTGGTAGAGGTGGCGGCCCAAATTTTACCACACACTCAAGAATTTTTCTTGGAGGTGGATGATCATTATCATCATCACTGTCATCTTCATCTCCGTTCTTGCCATGTTTTTCAGGTTTATAATTCACTGAAATATCCTTCTGTTGTCTGTTCTCCTCCAATTCATAGTCAAATTTCTCTCAAGTTGTCCATCCCAACATGGTCTCTGAAGGGCAAGTATCTTTTTCTATAAAAACCCTCCTCATTAAATTGGGCATCCTGGGTAATTAAAATGCTTCTTTTGGATGAAGTAGCCAATAGGTTCCTCTGTCAACACCATATCCACCTAGAACATATCTCTCTGCCTTCTGCCGCAATTTATCCTTCCCAGGTGCTTTCTCAAAAGCATAAGCATCACATCCCAAAACTCTCAGATGATTGATGGTGGCCTTCTTTCCAGTCAAAACCTCCCAAGGGATTTCTCCACCAATTGCCTGTGATGGCATTAAATTCTTGATGTGCTAGCACCATGGCTCTCTGGGTGATGATATCAAATTTCACACATTAATAAAAAATTGTATATATGTAACTTATACTTGTGCCGCTTCCCTGTACAAGTCCCGCGCCTATATTGCAACCTTAATTGCTCACCCAATAATAACGCTAGAGACTTACTTCAACCTGCATTCTGCTACTACTCTTTACGTTCTTTCCAGTGACACTAATTTCATCCCTCAAGCTTTTGTGGTTCTCTCACAAAACGCCCCGCAAAGTCCTAGACAACAACTTCATACCAAATCTCATTGCTTTTTGGCCAGGCATAATTTTGCACAAAGTCCACTTGAAATATCTTGCTAGATTTCAACTTTCTTGCCTTTCACCGTTTTCATGCTTCTAGAGATTTGAGAAGAATTGAAAAAATTTCTCTCTTTTGGTTTTTCATATGTTTAGGTGTTAACATTTTTGGCCAAGTGAGAAAACCCCGCTGGAAGTATTGCATCACAAAGACTGCAGAAAGACTATGTTGTAGATAGTTGTTCATATCTCTCCTGGAGTTCTCCTCCTGTCTGTCCTCAACGGGAACACCAAAGACAGAGTATACATGATGTGCCCACAGTTCTGAAGGACAGAGAGGCTGAGTATGATTGGCAAGGAGCTCACACCATGCACAGAAGAAGCTTTGAGGTGCCGTGTGTTGGATAAGACGCAGTTGCACTTGAAGCTGAGTTCATTCCTGATGAGCACTGCAGAATCCAATGGTGACAGTCTCCCAACAGGGATTGCACCAAAACACATGGAAAATCAAAATCACACTATTTCACAAAAAAGAGTGAAGTTTAAGAAAAAAATTAATTATGTACCAAAATGGGGCAAAACTTCAGATTCCGTGGTTGAAACTATTGCTTGTTTTTACATTATTTCAGTGGCAAAAATAACTTTGGTAGTTTTTACTGGAACATATTCTTTTCTGACTCAACAAATTTACAGAGCTTTTAAATTTTACTGGACACTAGTCAGTCATCAAGGAGCTGTTTGTTGTGATATATCAATAGGAAACTACAATGCTCACATCTTTTGATTCTCTTTGTGTCTTGTTTAGATACTGACTGCCAGTCATTTATCCTCAAAAATGAACAACTGTGACATACATATTTTAAGTTATGAAAATATTGATGAAAATAGCAAAATACTTTGGCATCATGTGTACCGACACTTGAATTATAAAAACCACGTAATTTTTTCAACATTGTATATAGAACTAATCAAGCAAAGAGCCATGCCTTTCTTTCGTGCCCATGTTTGCTGAGCTGTCGAGCTCGTTGTTCACCAAGAATCCTTTCAAGTTTAAGTTTGTCAAACTTTGAGAATAAAGCCGTTACAGAGGGGTTTCCTGAAAGGCCAATATTACGGAGATGAAAATGGGAGGCACCGCAGTTAACACATTATTTTGTCCTCACCTTTGACGGTACGTCCACTACTCTGCAGCGCAAAGAATTTAACAAACTCAGCATAGAAGTCAGCCACAAGAGGTAAAGTATAGAACACCAGTTGTTCCATTCCACGGAGTTTGTATCTGTGGTAAAAATGGAACCTCTCAGTTACCAAGAGAAGCTTGAGCTTTCCATTCATAAAGTGGGATCTTGAACGATTAACACTTGGCCCTGGTGTGTACCTGCACAACCCTGTTACAACACTGATCATGCACTTTTCAAAAGACTGACAAACTCACTCCGAAAGCTCTCCAAATTCTATGCCTTTCTCTTCAAGATGATTTCTCAATTTGAGAAAGTCGAAATAATGGGATATGAAAACTATGGTGGACTGGTTCACGCTTTTGAGAACCCTCTCCACGAAAAAATTGAATCTAAGATCGGAATCGTGTTCAGGGGATGTAGCACTCTCTGACCCTTCGACAAATTGAAAGGTTTGCGGGACATCTCCACTCGTCTTTGAAATAGCGCCGTCTCGGTAGCTGGTCTTGACATACAAAGAGCCTGAAATGTTGGCACAAAGAGAGGACGAGAGATGTAACAGTTCTGGGAATAAGTAGGAAGAGAGAAGAATTGACTGTCTCAAGTATTTCGCTTTCCCATCCTACAGTTTGAAAAAAACACATCGTATGAAATCCCATCGCATGAGAGCTATAACAAGATGAACATTCTCACCAAATTCCAGCTTCTCACTCGGGAGAAATTGCAATCGTGATTCTCTTTGGGAATCGTGTTTAAGTTCTCAAATATAACCTGAACATGATCAAAGTTCTGCTGCAATATGACATCCGCATGATCGAGAATGACAACTTCAATAGACGAAAGAAAGTCAGCCTGGATCGTAGGTTTTCCCTTTGTTCTAACCGGAGGGTCACAGACGTCAGAAAATAAGTCGAACTTATTGACTCACACTCCATCCATCGCCATGCGAAGACCCAAAGGGCTTGCAATTAAAATATCAGAGCTATAGAAATCCGAGAACAACTTCATATTCTTCCCCGAAAATTGCACTCCAACACGAAACGAATCGTCAATGTTGCCACCAAAGATGCGCTTGTAGTCTTCCGGCTTGCTTTCATCAAGAGCATTTTGTTCTGATGAACTTGAGTATTCTTTGAGGAATCGCTGCCAATTCTCCTGTTGCTTTGTACCTGATAGAGCGGCGAGCTGTTTGACGATAGCCAACGCAGTTGATCGAAATGGCACCAGTAAAAGAACCACAGGACGGGTGAATCCCTGATCGCGTAGTTCCCTGCGAGTTGACATTTTCTTTACGTAAATATGAGTTGGGCTTATTTATAAAACCCACGGTGTTTCATCCTCAGTTCCTTTGGCAGCCTTCAACTTCTGATTGTTCTTCAAGACTACATTGCGGTGTCTAAGGAGACACAACGTGTCAGAATTTTCATGACGAATTGCACTTCAGCGAGAGAAACTCACTTGAAGACGTGGTTGAGAACATGCAAAACGTAGATGGTACGTAGCTCATCTGCGTCAACGTCAAGTTCAAAATTCCTGGGCGTCATGAAAATATCTCGATAGGAGAAGATGTTGCGAGCAAGCTCCCGATGAAGCGGATTCGAAACCAACTGAATATCCGAAGGCGGAGTTCCGTTTACGACATGTGCAGCCTTCCCACGTTCTTCATTGTGAGAAAGGAATCCATCGAGAAGCCGAGATTTCAATTGTGACGCGATGGTTGCTGGAGAAGACGTTGATTGGAGTCCGTCACTTGCAGGTACACGGAGCACACCGTTGATCGATGAGAGATCCATCCCCTCTTCCAGATCGAGAGTCCGAGTGACAAACTCTCCTGCAGCGGTTGCGTTGATTTTGTCAACTAGCGTGTTGCTGACAGAATCCGCGAATCGTATCCGGAAGAAGTTGGGCACTTTCGAAGCAGAGTCTTCCGGTTCATCGTCATCCATCTCGCTCCCCGAGTCTTCAAGCACTTCGGATATATTCTGAGGTGTTTTCCCATCCTCTGGTATTTGTAACTCTGCAGGTTTTGAGCCAGGTTCCATTGGCCCTCTCCCAAACGGAGGCGACTCGAGCTTCCGCTTCTTCCTTGCAAGATGTGAGGAAAGGGCTTCGAAGCTCAATTCATCAGCACCGACTTTCCTCGCCCCAGGATTCGTTCCCGATGAAGCTCCGAGTCCATTTAGTATTGTGCGAGCTACGTCCGGTTTCCATCTACGGCGACCGCATCAGCCCCTTTTCAGTAGACGGTGACGCAATCGCGCAAGTCACCCACCTGTTTCGTCGCTCCTTGGGCATGGTGAGTAAGATTTTTTATATCCAGTTCTGACCACAGCACCGAAGAATCAATTCTTTCTGTGCTTTCTTGATGGGAACCAAACGCCATCGTCTGGACGACACGGAGACAACACAAAATATAAAGGAAGGGGAGGCGGAAGCTCCACAACGCGAAGATGCGACGGCTCAGGAAGAGCCCCGACGGAAGAAGGGCAAATACCGCCGAGACAAGCGTACGTGCATCGCTATCGACTGTCAAAGCGCGACTAACTCACTACGATGGTTGTTTTCCCGCAGCGTGGGACGTTGATGGTATCGACCACTGGAAGATCGACCCTTTCAAAGCCGAAGACAACAAAGGGGGGACGTTCGCCGAGGAGAGCTCATTTGCAGTTTTGTTTCCGAAGTATCGAGAGCAGTGTAAGGATTTGTTGCTGGAGAATGACCTTGCACGATGTCAATCTTTGCACCATGGCAGACCTTCGACAGGTATGGCCACTTGTCACCAAGGCACTTGAATCGGTCGGTGTGGCTTGTGTTCTGGATCTTATAGAGGGCTCTATGACGGTCAAAACGACTCGGTGAGTGACGGCGTTTGTGACACGAGTTCACCGCAGGAACCTATAATTCTCGATGTGTGCCATACTTGTGACACAACAGAAAGACGTTCGACCCCTATATTATTTTCAAAGCAAGGGATTTGATCAAACTGCTGTCGCGGAGTGTCACGTTCCAACAGGTGAGATAACGGCGGTTTCACGTTGGAGTCCCTCGGGCCTTGATAAACACGATCACAAGGCACAACGAATCTTGGAAGACGGCCTTGCATGTGATATCATCAAAATTGGCAATATTATTCGCAACAAGGAGCGATTCGTGAAACGCCGACAGCGTTTAATCGGTCCCAACGGCAACACCCTGAAAGTGAGTTGCTCGAAAAAGTTTAAACTATTAAATTATGCTCAAACAACTCTACGTGACACAGGCAATCGAGCTGCTTACGAGTTGCTACGTCATGGTCCAGGGAAATACTGTATCTGCCATCGGGCCCTACAAAGGACTTAAGGAAGTGCGACGGATCGTCATCGACTGTATGCGAAACATACACCCAGTTTATTATATTAAAGAGCTAATGATCAAAAGAGAACTTGCGAAAGAGTGAGTAT
>KQ965802.1:45984-123410 GCA_001574975.1 Gonapodya prolifera JEL478
GAATATGAGGGTCTGGACATGGAGAAAGTACCGCCCTTTGTTCGCTCATACTTCGAAGGAAATGAAGTTTGCGTATTCTCAGTGACAAGGCCTTTTAAGAAGAAGCTTCGACCCAACCCAGCGAAGACTACTCAACAGCCACCCAACGAATTCCTCGAACTCTGGACCGAAAAGACTGTTATGGTGACAGAGAATCGTTTCCCTGGACTCCTTCGTCGGAGCGAAGTTATCTATCACAAAACAGTGGAACTGAGTCCGGTGGAAAATGCCGTTATAGCAATGATTAACAAGAATCGAGAGATCAGTAGTCTCGCGGTCAAATACGAGGCCATTGCAGCAGCAGAAGAGGCAAAATCACGAACTGAAAGTAGCGGAATGAAAGTCACGGCAAAACAGCCACTCAACATAAATCCCTTTACGATGTCGCTAAACGGTGCTGTAGACGCCCCGGTGAACGGTGGCGTTCCGATGTATAAGACAGCATTCTTATCGGAAGAGTATCTCACCGAAAATCCCGACAAAGAAGAAATGGTTGCATTGCTGCGGAAGTCAATTGATGAACAGGTGCAAATTATCGCCACCACACTCGTTACGCACGAAAAGTTGGTCCCACCTGCGATGCGGCCTCTTCACAGCAACATTATCAAACGTGAGCGCTCTTCGTGATATAATTATTTGGCTTTGTCTCATCATTCACTTCCACTTTTACGCAGTCTTTAACAAGAACTTCGCCGATGAAATTGCTCGTCTGGGAATTGAAGTGATTGATTCCAACCCGGCACCAGCTGTCCCAACGAAGCCCGGCTTGCATACTATGACCTCGCTCCAAATCACAACCGACTCTTTGACCAACATTGCGGCATTAGCAGGAATGTCAGTTTCTCGTGTCGGTGGAGCAAGTATTCGAGGTGCAACACTGACTCGACGAGAACCCAGTGGCAAGCACGCCAAACGGTCCAGCATCTTGAACGGAAACAAGTTCCAGAAGTTCGGTAGCTCGGACAGTGGCCAAGGATCGCCAGGGTCTGGCGGCGCTCAGGCGCTGTCTCCAATATCTGATGAGTCACCGACGTCTCTTCACTCCCGTGCCGACAAAAGTGGTCGCTCACGGGCACCAGCACGACAATCACTGCGGGGCGGCCCCTCCGACGTTGGCCCCAATCATCCAGCAGCCCAAATAGGCAGAGCGGTCTCACATCAAAACGTGAATGCCACCGGAGGCGCTGGTTCAACTGACACTGCATCCAAGAGACTTTCCGGTATTTCGACCGGACGGCAAGATTCACACGCTCGAATTTCTCCAAGGCAAAGTGTAACTTCGTTGGAGGGCGGTACCAACAGTTCCTCGGCAGGATCCACAATGCCCACTTCTGTGGTGCACCCTATGCCGCCTATGAAGAAAGGCATGAGTGTGCGAGACGTCACCGGAATCGGTCGCGAGCGCAAAGCAAGCACATTGAGCCAAGAAGGGAGGGGCAGCAGCTTTGTCAACATAACCGCATTGTTCGGAGGTGGTAAGCAGACGCCGGCGAAAGGTGCTTCACCAGATGACAAAGGAGCTATTCCGGGAATGGGGTTGCTTAAAATGTCAATCGAGGTAAGCTTACTGCTTGGAGTAACTTGTCGGCTGAGCGAAGTTGAACCATTTCAATTGCTATTTGTGCAGAGTGACAACACTATTCAGCGCGACAGCGCCAACTCTCAGGAGCAGTTGCAGGAATCTAATAAATCGGCGAGCCACATCCTCTTGGGAGGGTCTTTGTTTGATGACAAACCGTTCAATTAATTCATAGAGAGACTTTTAAATTGTGATCTAACGAATTTTGAGTACATGGATATCGACGTCACTACTTGTGATGTCGTTCATCAATTGTAGATTCGAAAACAGTGATATATTCAAAATGTAAAAAGGCGAAATTCCCTCAAAATAATACTACAAGGTAACTTCGTGATGCGTGCAAAGTGAATACAAATATAACTCGTTAGAAGCACTTTCGATGGACGATAGAATGCAAAATAGAAAACCACAGCCTGGAGCTACACGTTACTGTGTGAAACACGAATTAAATTCTCACCGGTCCGCTCTCGTCGTATTCTTGCTTCGAGATCCACATTTGCTGGAAGGTGGTCAAGGACGCCAAGATAGACCCTCCGATCCACACAGAGTACTTGCGCTCGGGAGGAGCTGCAATTATAATTTTCATCGATGAAGGAGCGCGTCGAGCTCTCGCTGCATGCGATCCTCTACGTTCGGAACGGGAACATCTTCAATTATATGTCGTCATTTCCTCCTTCGACGACAGCTTCACGCACCAATTCCAGGGAACATAGTGGAGCCACCCGAGAGAACCACGTTGGCGTACAGATCCTTTCGGATGTCGACGTCACATTTCATGATCGAGTTGTACGTCAGCTCTGCAAGGGGGTGAGGAATTGACGGTCAAGATATTGTATGCCGTTTCCATCAAAGTGCTCACTCACCATGAATGCCCCCAGGTTCCAAGCCCACGAGAGATGGCTGGAAAATAGCTTCGGGTCCACGGAACCGCTCGTTGCCGATGGTCACAATTTGACCATCAGGGAGCTCATATTTTATCTTAGAGAGGGATGTACCAGCTTTCCCCGCCCTTTAATCCCCAGTAGGCGTCACTGTGCTGCAATCTGCAATGTGTTCGCGTTCCTCACACTCCTTGCCATGATCCACACCGAAAAGAGTGACAACAAAGATTATTGGCACTTGAACGTGCAGTGGCAGGGACCCTGCACCACCCATTCCTCCAAAGCCACCACAGAGATTCTCATCCATCAGCAGCACCGGCTGCCCCATCGCACTTCCCTAAGACATCGAATACCACTCCACGCATTTCAGTAGAAGCGATCGCCCGATTTCACTTGCCGCCCCAAAAGCGCCACCACACGCACCGCACTCTTGCCCGCCATCACGAAGCAGCCGCCGCGCAGAGGTCATTTTTCGGTCCAATCGAAATCACTCGCGTCTGATTTGCGCCATTCGGGACGACTCTGACGATGCCGGCCGCTCTTGGATACTTTCGCTTCAAGACCTCGTCAGGCGCCGCAAGGCACTGGCCAATCACCAAAACTAAAGTCACGATCGGGCGTGCTGTCGAAGGAAGTAAGAAGGAGAAGGCGGACCTTCGGTGCGTTCGATGGGAGGCGTGGGCGACGTGATTCTTCAGAACAAGGGAAGGTTGCGGAATACCGACGTGCAGGGCATCGATGGAGGTTATTCCCAAGAGAAACTTCACTCAAACGCATAGGAGGGGTCGGAACTTGGTGGTTTTTACTGGAACGGTTATTGCGTTTACATTAGTAACTCATTTCGTGACTACACCCCACTCACCTCATCCCACAGCATCCACGCACACTACATGAGCGGCGTCCACGCCATTCTAACCTACGAGGATGGTCGCGTACGTTTCTTTATTCTTTCCCTCACGCTCCTTCACTGTTTCACCATTCCGCTCTTTCAAGTTTTACATCGAAGACGTCTCGATTAACGGAACCACCGTCAACGGAACCTTTCTTCACCGCCAAAAGATTCCACTTGACGAGGGAGACGCCGTCTCGTTCAAGTCGAAATTTCCGCAGGGAACCGGTGAGAAAGGTTTTGCTCCTTCGTTGATATTCTAAACTGATGAAATGAATAACATTTCAGACACGTACTTGTCAATCTTTTTGACGCTCAAGGATCCTGTAAGTTTCCTCTTACAGCGTTCCTGTAAACTGTAAACCGAGCTCATCGTTCCCGTTGTCAGTACGCTGATCCATCACCTACGTATACACCCGAAACACTTCCACCTCCCAACACGACAGCGCAGGACAACACACTCCCCGAAGCCGCGCCCTCTCTCACTCCTGCTCCTGCTTTTGCTCCCGTCGCCGGACACTCCACGCAACCTGGGCCGGTATCCGCTATTCCACCCCCCACACCCATTACTGTACCAACCGCCGTCTCCTCCACCCTCCCTCCCCCATCCACCCCGCGCTCTCGGGGCGGGAAACTGTCCCGCGACCCGCACATGCTCTCGCAACTCGACACCTTTGTCGTTTCTGCCAGGGACGTGAAAACTCCCGGACCCGCCAAGGCACCCACGGAGAGAACAGCGGGTCGGACACCGGCGACGGATGGGGCAAGGAGAGTCGGATCCAGACTGCCCGTTGCTCTTCCCTTGCCTGCGTTTGGAGGGGATAAGCCCGCGGCGGGAGGGAGTGCGCAGCCTTCGAATGGGAAGCAGGTGGGGAAGGATTTGGAAAGTGCGGCCCCGCCCTCGACGACGGAGGCAACGACGGTCGCGGATACGACAGACGAGAGTCCCTCGGAACCAAACGACGAGACTGTGAAGGACACACCCGAGGAGACCGTTGCTGAGCCGGATAGTGAAGACCTTGGCTCCTCCGTCGATGGTCCAAGCATACCAAAGACACCGGGATCGGAGCCCGCCGATCGCAGTGACCTCATATCTGCCGCTCTTTGGTCTCCTGATGGTGTCGACCCGCCGCGGACGATTGTTACCGTGGAAGCGTCCACTACAACTACAGTCATAAAAGAAACGAAGCGCGAGGTGAGTCTATCCGTCCGCCTTTCGTTGAAACCTTGATTTGACCGTTAATATTGCTGAACTCGTCAACAGCTTCGATTGGACCCCTCGCTACAAGCTACTGCGCATCTCCTGCGAACGCCGTCTCGCAAGTCGGTGACATTTGGACCGGTCTTGAGTCCCGAGGTTTGTGTTCTTCGAACCAACGTTGCTACCGCACTCTCTTCTACCATGACATCCATCCGCTCATCAGCTTTTCGACAAAGAACAGCCCGCCGCGACGCCACTCAAAAAGGGTCGTGCTCCCGAGGCCACACCTGCCGGGACCCGCACTTCGGACACACCCAAAAAGCCCTTGCTCAAGAGACTTCTTGACGAGACTGATCGTGAAAGCTCCGTCGGGTCGTCTCAAGGTGCTTTCAGCGGTGACCAGGAGAAGGCCGCCGACGACGTGGCTGACTTGATGATGGAGGAGCCACTGTTGGGAGACTCTGGAAGTGAACGAGGCGTACACTCGGTTGAGAGACGGAGCGAGAGGTCGAATGAGATCACCACACCGTCTCGACAGGATAGGGCCCGCTCGAGATCTCCCGGACCCAGCGGTAGCAGCGGCAAGTCGCCACTTCAGAAAGTTGTCGCATGGTTGGGATTCGGGGGTTGGAAACATGAGGACAAGGAAGATGCCGAGAGCGGCGATTTTGGGGAAGGTGCCACTACAGTGGAAGCGGAGGCAGCCGCCGTCTCGGAAGAGCCGCAAGAGACACCTTTACAGGAAGGTGATGAGAAGACCCCCGAGGAATCAGCTGGTGGATCTACGAGCCAGGAGTGGGATCTTCAGGAAGTTCCTCAAAGCGACGATTCAGACGTCCCGACCTCGGTTGATTTCGGCTCCAATAAACAAAGCGAGCCATCTCACTCCAGGAATTCTTCCGCTACTTCGGTTGGTGCCGATCAAACGTCAGCCATCGCCAATACCGACGCTCCGTGAGTACTCTCCGAGTTGTTTTGCAATCTTATCCCATCCACACCTCAAATATTTCCATACAGTGAACCTGCAGATGCGTCGTCGTCTTCAGACGATCGTCGCAAAAGCATTCCCCACATGTCCAACGTTATCAATGACATTCTGCACTCCCCTACGCCACTTGCAATCCAAGATTTCCGCGTGGGGGGACGATACAGCACCGGAAGTATTCCTGTTCACCTTCCAGAGGCGGAAAAAGTGCGGGGAAGGATGTCCATTGCAGTCGCGGGAGTTGGAAAAACGTTGGAGGGAGATGCGGAAGAAGAGACAGCCAGCCGGGGATCCGTGCCGCCACAGTCTGCTGACGGTTCAGTGGCAGAAGATGGGTTGGATGGGGACAACGATGCTGACAGAGACGAAGACCATGCGAAGCCATCAAGCCCTTCCTCACCTGGAGCTCCCGCTGATGAATTGCTAAATTCCGCGATCGCCAGCGACTCGAATACCGAAAGCGCTCCCGTGATCACAGAACCCGTGCTCACCCCTAGACGCAAATCCGGTCGATCGACGAGAGGAACGAGTCCTGCACCTCCGCAGGTACCACCGGATGCCGAAGAATCAGAAGTCGTTCCCAGTAACGAGGTGGACGGTGCTGTTGTCTCCATCGAACCAGAAGCGCCTATTGTCGATGAAGTCATCACTCCAGTCTCGCTGGAGCAGGGCGAGGATGAGAAGGAGAATGTTATCGATGCCGAGAAAGAGCGATCGAAGCACGAAATCCCTGCCGGAAAGACAAAACCAGGTCGCAGAGCCACTCTGACAGCGCCAAAAGGAAGCGGAAAACAGGTCCAAACTGGTCATGGTCGTCGATCAATGCCAGCGAAACACATCAATGTTCCTGATGCTCCAAAACCAGCTGAGCTTGAGTCTCCAACACCCGCTGCTGCTCTCGGTGACGAGTTGATTGGGGAGGGCAGCGCAGAAGAGCCCACTGACGACGTTTCAGGGACACAACCAGCAACTGGTTTGATTATTCCTCAGGAGCCACCAACGACCGACGCAGAGGCAGAAGGCTCTGGCTCAGTGCAGGAGACAAATGTCAAAACACCAAAGGGTCGGGGACGCCGGCACACTGTTCACGCCAACGCCGACTCGCGCCCGCAGGCTGCCCAAAAAGGTCGACGTAAGACGACAGCTACCGCGACAGCCAGCACTGCAGACGTTTTGCCCGAATCTATTTCTCCTTCAGCAACCCTGGAAGGGGAAAATGTGGAACCCTCAAAAGTTGACACTGATCAAGAAATCGCAGCAGTGCCAGCGGAGGCAACAGATCGTCCCATCGTCGATGCTCCAGGCGATTCTACACCGTTGAGCGAGGTCGCTCAAACCGCAGCAGTTCTCGAAGATGTACCTGCTCCCCCAACTGCACCAGGAACTCGCCGGCGGCACACTGTGCAAACGGATCCTGCCAATCAGCCAGCTCCGGAACTGAAGGGGCGGCGGAAAACAACGACCGCTACCTCACGCGCGCCAAAGGCTTCAGTGGAGGAGACTCTACCAGAATCTGGCGAAGTAGAAGCCACAGCGGAGTCTGTTTCTGTGGAGCAATCCGCTCCTGAAGAAGCTGCACCAGTGAATGGGCGTCGTAAAACAGCAACTGGAGCGGTGCGAACGCCTAAAGCTTCACTCGAAGAGATTCAGCCAACCTCAACAGAAGAGAAAGACGGAAAAGAGCCGGAAGTCGCCCCAGCTCCCCTTGAGCTTGCCGTTCCCACCAAAGGACGGCGCAAAACAGCAACAGGACGAGCCGCTAAGGCGTCAGTCGAAGACGTCCAGGCAACTTCAGCTGAAAATATCGACGTCGCCTCTAAATCAGATGAGGTTGGAGAGCCAGCTGAGGTGCTTGAATCCACCGTTTCAGAGTCTTCCGCACCAGGCAAAGGACCAGCGAAAGGACGGCGCAAAACAGCAACTGGGCGAGCCGCTAAGGCATCAGTTGACGAGGTGCAGCCAACTGTGTCTGAAAATGTTGACGCGGTTGCTGAACCAGACCAGGTTGGAGAACCAGCTGAGGTCCCGCAGACCACTGTTGCGGAGTCTTCACCGTCAGAAGTTGCTGGCGCCCCCTCGTCCACTCCATCTGGATCCGCTGACCATGTACCTGAAGCTCCTCGACCAGCAGACCCTTCAGAGTCTGCCGCCGTACCTGCAATTTACGACGCAACGAGGGGTAAACGCCGACATACAGTACATGCGAACGCCGCGGCTCCTTCTCAGCCAGCACCTAGAGGACGAAGAAAAACCACTGCAGCTGCTGCAGAGGGCGTGGACGAGCCTCAACCGGCAGTGGTACCGCCTGAGTCCAAGACTCTTGGCAAGCGCAAACTTGAAGTTGAAGTTGTCGTGGAGACACCGGGCAAACCAGAAGGTCCGAAGACCAAGAAGGCGCGAAAGAGTATCGCAGCAAAGGTGGCCGAAAAGGTTGAAGAGGTTTTTATTGAGGAACCGGAACCTTTGCCGAGACGACGAGGCGCTGCGGGTAAAGCTGGTGCCGCCGAGCCTGTGGAACAACCTGCAAAGACCACTCGGAAGCGCAAAGCTCCTGTGGAGGAATCAGAAGAGGAGTCTGCGGTGGAAGCAGTACCATCAAAACCGGCACCCAGAAGCCGTAAAAGCACCAAGCTGGACACCCCTGAGACCGTGGACAACAGCAGTGGCGCTGGCCGCTCAACGGGAAACTCGTCGACCACTGGTGCAAGAGGTAGCGGACGATCGTTGAAGGGCAAGGAGGCTGCAGTTGTCGTTGAGAAGGTTCCCAGTGTGAAACGAGGCCGGAGTAAGGCTCCTGCGCAGAAGGCTGAACAGGCGGAAGAAGAGGCTGCCACGTCGGAGGTGGATATTGCTAAGCCAGTGGCAAGACGTGGGCGTCAGACGAAAGCCGAGCCCGTTGTGGAAGAAAAGCCCGTTGCCGCAGTAGCACCAGCGACAAAGACGACAAGAGGAAAGAAAGCTAAGGGATCAGCGAGCGCTCCAGCAGCCGTGGAAGAACGCAAGCCAACAGTGCGGGGGAAGCGGGGCAAGGAGGCGCCAGAGGTGGAGTCGGCTCCCGCGAAACTTGAGGGAAATCAGAAAGCTACGTTGAAGAAGGGAGGAGCGAAAGGGGCCAAAGATGAGTCGAAGGAAGTTCCTCCATCAGGTAGCGTCGTCTCCTCGAGCAGAGCCGCAATTGCAGCCCCAGGAAAAGGACGAGTTCGGGCTAAGCAAGAGCTTGAGGCGGAGGAACCGGCTGTTTTCCCAGCAAGAGGAAGAAGTCGCGCTAAGCAAGAGCCCGAGGTGGAGCAACCAGCTGACGTGTCCGAAGTGGTTGCACAAAAGGGGCGGAGCGCTGCCAAGGGAAAAGCAGTCGTGCGCGATGCTGCGCCTGTGGTCGAGGAAGCACCACCTGCAACAAAAGGCAGAGGGGCGAAGGCCAAAGTTTCAAAGGATGAACCGGCGCCGGCGGCATCAGCAGTTGCAAGCAAGACAGGGAAGGTGACCCAGGCTTCCGTAAAGGCTCCGGCCAAGACCACCGACATTATCGTGGAGATCATCTCGGATTCGCGACGTGGCACGGGGACAGTGGAGGAGCCTGCTCCTGCACCAAAGAAAGGCAAGCGTGCGGCACCCAAACAAGATGTCGAGGCAGTTGCAGCGCCAGCGTCGAAGAAGCGACGGGTTGGGTCTGCGAAGGACTCCGTCGCAGTGGAGGCGACGAAACCTGCACCTGCGCCTGCTCGATCGCGGGCGACGGTGGCGAAAGTTGGACCGTCAAACGCGGAGCCGGTAGTTGAGAAGAAGGCTGCCGTGCGGGTTAAAAACGCTGCAGCTGTGGAAGCAGTCGAGGTGCCGGAGAAACCGAAGAAGGCCGCCGCTGGTGCACGTATCGTGGCACGGAAGGCGCCGACAGTGACTTCGCGAGCATCTGCTTCTCGATCGGCGACTCGTGGGTCTTCGGCCGGGCGGGTTTCTCGAACAGGCGTGAAGACAACAAAGGCCGCGGCTGCAGGTGCAGGTGCGAAGGTTGCGGCGGGTCGTGCCACGCGTAAGAGGTAGCGGTGGAGATATTTTGGGATGAGCTGAACGTTTCGAAGGGAGCTTTTTGCTGTTGGAAATGTACAGGTTAGGCTTGTTTGTGCAATGCATTAGCATTTTCTATATATCGAAGCCACTTATCTCCATGTACTGTGGGGTGTTGGCCTAACGTTAACTCGAGATGCAATGAACGGACATACCTCGGCGGCAGAATTTCGATCACATTTCCGAACATCGCGCTCTCGTGGTCACCGCAAGCGCTGCACTCCTAATGCCTTGGAAATAAAGGCGCAACTGTCATTTCGGACAGCGAGAGCCTTCGTCGCGGAATGAGTGATGTGTGGATTTACGCAACATGAGCCGAAGCAGCACAAGTATTGTCGGCATAGATATACCCAGGCAAAAGGTTGAGTCTTGCCGCCCAATACTCTGCTCGTGTGAATCGACGATTCCATCGCGAAAATGGTGGCGGACTCTGTTGGCGAGCTCACACTCTTGTCGGTTGGAAATACAGAACAGGACAAGACGACCACCCCAGTGGACCCGAAAGAGCTGTCCACGACTTCATCACCGATAATAGACGCACTGTAGGAAGCACGGGTGCCTCTCTGCCTTCCGAAGCGCCCAACGTGGAACTGTTTCTACACACATATTGCAATGGAAGGACATCAGTTTCACAGTCGGAGCTTCGGCGAGCGAGTGATCAAAGGATGTCGAAGCTGGAGTACAAAATCGTAAACAACTTCTATCCTCAGTGTCTGGATCGCTAAAGTCTGGTCAAATGTTTGCTGTCATGGGTGGATCAGGCTCAGATGTTCGTATCCATGGCATATCACAATTATTTTCTTAGCGTGAATAAATACGAAATCAAACTGGAAAACCGCCCCTCTACTTACGTCTTCAGCTTGTCTATCCGACTGCAGCAAAACCTGAGTTGGGCTCCCCAGTGACGCCGGAAACGGAAGCTTCTGTCAGTTGCAGTAAGTGTGTGTGACGTGCACTGAGGTGTTAACATATAAATCTGGTGTCTGATAGATGGAGCTCTTGACAAATCCACAAGTTCTTTTCATTGACGAAGTATGTGCTATTACCCAATAGTAATGGGCCACGTACATTAACAAAGCATTTTTGATTAGCCACCCTCAGGCCTCGACGCATTCGCTGCACTCACCACCATCGACTACCTCCGCAAAATGACGAAATCCGGGAACCAATATCGCTCGTGGCCATCCACCAGCCGCGGGAGAACATTCTCCGTCTCTTCGACAAATTCCTCCTCATCTCTCGCGGGAAAGTTGTGTTCTCGGGCACGCTCAAGGAAGCCTACAGCCACTCCACGCGGTGTCAACATTGCCGATTTCTGGCTCGATGTGATAGCGAGTGATCATAGGACGGATGAGCTGGCCGTGAGAGTGTAAGGAGGGTTGAGAGGCTGCATTCGCGGTGGTTAGAGAAAGCAAGGACGTTGATTGAGTACCAGGGTAAGTCCTTCAAATCACTGCGAATCTGTTTCCAAGGTTGCTCTACCGTCACCATCGTTTGCCTTACTCTCTATTGAACGCATTGCTAGGGAAGTCCTCGGTAGGATACGGCACGCAGGTTTGGTTCTTCCTCATCACCTTGAGCTCTTCGAACTCGCTCACATCAGCTTCGTGATGCTCGCGCGCAGTACCTGGACGCTCATTGCACGAGTTATCGCAACGCTCATCATGGGCGCTGTCCTTTCGTTGCTGTTTTGGAGGCTCGATGAGACGAGCGAGTGAGGGTTGACGTCTTTCGTGGGTGGAGTAACAGCCAACATTTCGTTGTGTGGGGATGTTGATTGATCTGATCTGATCTGGGATCCGGTGGTGGCTTTTGCAGTTTTATTTCCTTACGTTGTTTCGCATGGGACAAGGGTACTCGGCTGTGACACAACCTATGACTACTTCCTTCTGAATCGGCCGCTGATATTGCGAGAGCGCGGTATGTGAAAGCTTTGCATTAAACGCCGCCTTTCTAATGCATTAAACGTCGGTGTGACCTCACCCATTTTTTTAGCCGCGACAATGTATCGCGCCTCGTCGGTCTTCCTGGCACGACTCAGCGTTCTCTTCCCATTCTAATCTTTCTTTTGCGCAATTGACTGCTTCATTTTCTGGTTAACGGTCGGACTGAACAGCCCATGCCAGTTCATATTGCGGTTTGGCGTAGATTTCTGATGTATCACAACTGGAACGTTGCTACCTGTTCCTCCCGTTCCCGTTGTGAAGAGTTCACGCTTGTAAGACACTTGCATGTTACGTTGCTCCTAGTCCATCTGTCTCAAGAAACATCTGCGACCATACACACACACACTTCTTCTTCCAAGTCTGATGGCACTTTGCAATGTCCTCCTTGCTTCAATTGTGGTCCAAAAGTGGGTTCCTGGGTTTGGCCAGCCTCTTATACACAGTCCGTCTGCAGATTCCATATCCTTTGCCTAGCGTCGCAATGGACACATTGCGTTGTTGGTGGAAGAAATGGCAGCTCTGCAGCAATCTTTCCCTATGTTGCATGTGATGGTTTTGAAATTTTTAAGATTTTGCCATATGCCGGCAGATTTGTGTTCACATAATCAGCAGCTCATCCCTCTCAAAACCTCAACGACTTTAACTCGTTTGCAATCATTGATTCCCATGGCGCCACGTTGACATTGCTCTAAAGGTGCAATCCATCACAGATGGGCATTGTTGGCCAGGAGCTCCGCTGAAAGGGAATGACTGCCGCCCAACTTTCCCAAGAGTTTCAGGTGACAACTTGGACCACTTACAATTGGATCAAAGCTCTCACTTTGCCACCACTGGAGGAAACACGTGGGCACCCTCCAATGATCAAACCCCAGCGCAGAAAGGAAATCTTTGATTGGCTTCTGTCTGATCGCACCAGGCGCCAAGAAGACGCAGCTAGACAATTTTGGAGCTGTGGGGAGTTAAGCTCTTGCAGCAGGTGATCTCTCTGTACATGCTGCAGTTTGATTTTAATGCAGTGAGGCCAGAGTCAACCAAAAGTAACAATATGGTCAACAGTGTATAAGAGTTTCACCATGAAGAATACCAATGTAGCATTTAGTGTTGTGTAACATCCCAGGGGAGCCGGGATGAGTGCCCCTTGATGTTGTGTTTTGGGGTGACCCAAACCATTCGACCCTTGCAACCTGCAGGGTTGGCACTGAACGCATGCATACTATCCATCCTGGGTACTGCGAGCGTGGTTTTGAAGTGTCGCGGGATGAGTGAGGCCGCTGAAACAGGCGGGTGGACTGCCCTTGGCTCTTGACGTTGGATGGCAGTGATCTGAATTGCAGACCGCAGCAAACCACCTGTGATGCTGCCGACAGACAGCAGACAGACGGGGTTTGGCTCAAATGGGCATATGGTATACTGGTTGCGTGAGGCTGCTGAAAAAGGCGGGTGGACGGACCGAGGCGGGTGCTCGGTTTGGGAGCATGGGCGACTGAAATGGCGACTTTTGGCGATGCTCTTGGATTTCCCCCGGAACTCTTTGGAATTGTTGAGTGGATCAGGGTGAATGTTTTGGGCACTGTCTGGGCATTGGCGTTGGTCCCCCCCCCTTTTTATTTTGTTGTGTTAGTGTGCCATCTAGCCACGGCGGACTGCGGGGGGGTGCCATACAGCGTAGTACTATCTACTTGGGAGATGATCAACTCCCCTGGTTACTTGTTAACTATAAATAAATCCTTGATATCATTAGTGTTGTGTGTTGAGTGTTGAAAAGTGGATGGTAACAAACCCGGACGGAAGTGTGGAATAAATCTTGGTAAACATACTTACACCATACCCCACCCATGGAAACTGTAAATTCTCTCAATAATTCTGGTAGTTCCCAAGTTCAAGCGTCCAAGGTTTTACCGTGCAGCATTCCGTACAATCATGTTTGAGTCAGTTGGCACATTCAAGGAAACACTCAAGATTGACAATTCTTGACGTCAAAGAGATGCAGTCAGACTCTAAAGCAGAAATAAGCGTGAAAAAAGCAATGCACGTCACCTGTTCCAGGAGTGCCTAAATTTTGCGTGCGACTATATTGGAATACCATTGAAACATTGCGCAATCTCGCGGTGTTGACGTCACTGTCACCACGAAGACGTTTGACTTCGACGGGGAGGAATCAGACTCTTTCTACTTCCATGCATAAACAAGGCGCGGATTCCACCCGGTCAAGTCCAGAGTAGATTCGTGTCCGAAAGCGAAGGTGCCTCAGTTCTCTTCCCTTCTCATTAAGCACCATGATGGGTTGACTCTTGAGCGTGCCAGACTACGCTCAGCGTGGAACATTACGATGCAACTAAGTAGGGAACGGCAGTGGTCGGGAATATTTGAGGGGGTCTTCGTTGGCCGATGACCACAGATGTCCGCGGAGCTCAGCATCAATTGTGGTTCTTAAAATAAGCGGCTGAACAATCCAAGCTCATGGCTCTACTGCACGTCTCTCTGGCCTTCGCATGGCTCTCTCTACTGCTTCCACTGATTAACGGACAGGATCAGCTCGATAATGTGCAAGTCACGACTCGGCAGGGTGTTCTGACCGGCACCTATTACCCAGTACTATCGCGAACGTGAGATCTGCCTGCAATACATACCTGTGTGCCACGCTCATCTCCCCCACTTCACTAGGGAATTCAGAAGTATTCCATATTCTCTTCCTCCCACTAACAATCTCCGCTGGAAGGTAAGGACAAGAACCCTTTTTTAAGCTTTGGCTCTCCGAGCTCACCTTTGTGTATTCTCACCCTGAAGGCGCCCGTGTATCCGCCCTCGAACTATACGAATGGCACCCGGGATGCAACCGGCTCGGTACCCTTGGTGTGCTGCACCCAAGCCACGACAGACTTCTTCCCGTCGAGCAAATGCCCTGGTGGAATATCGGAGGACTGCTTGTACCTCAACATGTTTATTCCTGGAAGGCTGAATGCGACGGCGAAACTTCCAGGTGAGACCACATCGACACGAATTTAATCTAATGGTTAACGTTTAGCATGTTGTTATACTCAGTCATGGGTACGTGGTGGACTCCATTTTCTTATCGACCAATCCCTCACGAAGACACACTTATAATGCAGTGTGGATCCATGGCGGTGGCTTCACGTGGGGCTCCAGCACACTCTACAACACGACTCTTCTGACGTCGAGCTACAACGTTATTGGTGTAGCTGGTGAGCAATTAGCCTAGGTTGCTCTTAGTCTGGCACTCTCTCACAAACAGATTTTTGTGCAGTAAACTACCGCCTGAACATCTTTGGTTTCTTTGCTTCGCCCGAGCTAATGGACGAAGGTTTGTGAATCTCAACATCCTTTGCAAACTTACTCAAACAAGGAACTCCCAAAACACAGCCGGGTCCTCCGGTCTTAACTTCGGCATTCAAGATACCGCTGCAGCATTGCGGTGGGTCAAGGTGAGCCGTCACGCCTTCCCAATTGTCTGAGAAAGGCTCACTGACGTCATTTATTTGTTCAGGACAACATTGCGGCTTTTGGAGGAGACCCGGACTCCATCACTGTATTTGGACAAAGTGGTAAGCACTCATTTGATCTCGTCTCTTGCTTCCAAAAGAAAAAAAATGACGTAGCGTGGGTCATTCCATACCACGGGCGACCACATCATCAAACTCAGCCGGTGCAATCGACATTGCTTGGCTCCTTTCCAACCCAAAGTACGAAGGTCTCTTTAGTAAGGCAATCCTGGAGAGTGGGGCAAGCGCATCTATTCCGGTGGAGAAGGTTAGTAGGAGCGTTCTTCTCTTCCAAGTCGCCTGTGGGTCATTAATGAAAGTGTTGACGCGGACTGGATGGGCATAGCCTGGATCGGTATACAGCGTTGGGAACTTCAATAGAGCGCTGAAGGTACGCCTTTTTTCAGGCAAAATCGTGGTTGTCACCTCAGTAGGCCGTCAATCATGATCAATGCGCGATTGGCCAGACCTTCAACATCTCCACAACCGCCAGTCCCAAGGCCAAACTTGCCGCTCTTCGCAAAGTTTCTACCAGCGACTTGATCCAGTTTTTCGGACCCACCACGGTAATTTGTTCCCGGCAGTTCCTGAATTGGCATTCTGAAATAACGCTGTGTATCACGCCACCGTCTTCAAATGAAGGCGGCATCAGCGATCGCTCCCGTAGTTGACAAGGCAATTATTCTGGACACGCCATTGAGAGTGCTTGCGACGGGGAAAATCGTGAAGCGATTGTAAGTGGTCCTTTTAGGTGACATCGTCCATGTCTACCTGTCATTTACATTCGTCCCTTTTTTTCTTCGGAACTCGCTTTTGGGCGTCTTAAGAAAGGGAATCGTTCTCGGTACAACAACAAACGAAGGTGGGCAAATGTCGCTTCTGGAATCCTCTCGGTGACCCCATCCATCTGTCACTCGTTTCCTTGAAACCCCGTCCAGGCTCTCTCTTTGCCCTGTTCCAGAATCAGACCACTGCCGCATCTCTGCGATCCCTCCTATCCGTCCAAGAATCCACCGTGCCTGAACTCTCTAGGCAGGTCAGTGGAGGCAACTGGTCTCAAATCGTGCGAGATCTCTATCTAGGCAACGCGTCGGGGAACTTTAGCAGGGAGTTCGAGGCAAACAGTGACTATTTGACGTGAGTTTTGACATCAAAACTGCTATCGACTGGCTGAAAGTCTGAAGAAACCGATCAACAGCGACTCTTCGTTCTCGGTACCGGTGAGGAAGCTTGCACAGGCATATGTAGCAGCTGGCGTGCCGGTGTACAAGTGTGAGTTCAGTTCGCCGCTATTCAGACAACCAGAGCCAGTTTTCACGATTCTGGTACGTCAGATCGGTTCGACATTGTCACACAGTCAACGTGAGTGTGAAGCAAAAGAGTTTTGAATCGAAACAAGTTCAAGTGGATCACGATCATCGTGCTTTAGTTTGCAAGCGTACGGTGCTCTTTTTAATGCAGGCATAAACATGGGAGTCGTTCACGGGTCGGAAATTTTGCATGTGTGAGTGCTCCGAGAAGCTTCGAGTAGATCTTTCCATGAAGCGCTTTGCACCCTCAACCAAGATTCTCGGCCATTCCACCCTCCATCCCGGGCGAATTCCAGACCTCACTCCAGATGGCATCATCGTGGACAGAATTTGCTCGTGTGGGAGTGCCATCGAATCCGGTTCTTGGGACCTGGCCTACGTACACAGTGCCCCAGCGGCAAGTCATGTACTTTGGACCGAATGGGACGGCGGTGGCGAAACCAGAGGGAGATTTACCAGATTTTAGGAAGGAGGGCCAGGCGTACATAGAAGAATGTGAGTCCGCAGCTTCTTGGTGATCGCCATTGAATTGAATTTGAATGTGGTCCTGACTCGGAATAGATCTTGAGGTCTCCAATAATGTTCCACGACCGCCTATTTCCCGCAACGGCAGATGCGGACCTCGTTTTGGCACACGATGTCCGAGTGATGTTCAGTGCTGCTCGTTGTATGGATGGTGCGGCAGTGGTCCGGCTTTGAGCGGGACTGGGTGTCAGATAGACTGGTCGTATGTATCAGTGTCGTGCGGGTAGTATGGTAGTACATACTAAGGATCGTCAATGAATAAGAATATTACAGGCCTCGAGTCATGTCGTGCGTTTCTCCCACGAGCAGGTGACCGACGACGGACGTTCGCGGATAAGAATTGCAGCAGCAAAAAATCGGCATGTGCTGCAGCAGAACTTGGAGAGCATACGAGTCGTGTCGTCTCAAGAACCACGATCATCACCACCTGTTGCAGTGAAACCGAATCCTACCCAACATAAGAGAGGTGCACTGCCCGCCGGTGCGCACAAGCATCTACCGTACACTTCAATGACGGTTTCAGACGTGCCCAAAATGGAGAGACGGGCGCTAGAGCGATTGCGGTGCTGAGGATTGCAGAATGGTGAATTGGAAGATTGGACTGGGCCCGATTGGCTACGAGGAGAGTTGGTAGACTTTGAGATGAAAAGATGTTCAGTCTCACTGGTTGTATTGGAATTCCGTTGAACCTTTCAATATCGCGGTGTTCACTGGAATCGCCAGAGTGGGGAACCCAACGTCGCTGCCACCACAGAGACCTTTGGTCTTGACGATGATGAATCAGACCCTTTCTACTTCCAACGCGCTTAGAGTTCGACCCTTCGTGCAAGGGCCCTGCTGTGGTACCCCAAAAGCCATCCACACCCTTATCGAGGTTGACATTCAATCACCCACCGACCCCGTTCACCTCGCCCACGCCCGCTGTCTCACCGCAGGGTCGCAATCGTCTCGGTCACACCGCTGCCCCCTCCATTCGAACCCATTTCGTCCCGTCGCTTTGGCATTTGTTGCACGTGCCTTGAATAAAAGATGTCCCGTGAGTCATCGTCGTGTTCCCCTGCGCCATCCCAAATGCAAAAGGCTTACCTGCTCGCTGTCTGAATGCAGAACGAACCTACACATGGGCTCAGAGTGGGTACAAGTGTCGGGCACACCCCCGCCCCGCAATTACTCATCCCAACTTCCCCTCCCTCCCAAACAAAAGTCGAGGAGATCAACAAAAAGAGCCTTGACGCGTCCAACAAGGCGACCCAAAAGCCCCTCTTGATGACCCACGGGTCCAACGTGATTGACATCTCAGAGTTTCGCAGCGTGCACCCGGGCGGACAGGTGATTGAGACGTGGATCGGCAAGGACATTCAAGGTGAGCGAGCTTTATGCGTTTGGAAGACGTGGGTTGCGAGCCGTCGATGTAATGTACCGCCCCCGTGAAGATGTGTTCAAGGCCCTCCACCACCCGAACACGGCCAAGATGCTGCCCAAGTACACCGTGGGCAAGCTGACGGGACCGAGCGTCTTTGACAAGAACACTGCAGGTGCTCTTCCGCCGAATTCCTTCGGAGTTCCCCACTTACGTGATTACATAATCTCCTGCTTTCAAAATGAAATGATCCCCGCGACAGGCTTCGTCGAGGAATGCCGCAAGCTCTCGGCCGACTTCGAACGCCGAGGTCTCTTCAAGGCCAGCCTCCTCTACTACGCCTTCAAGGTCTCGTTCAACCTGTCCATCTGGGCTTCGTCAATGTACCTCTTGACGAAATACCCGAAGAACCCCGCTGTCGTATTTTTGGCTGGATGGCTGACTGCGATTTTCTGGCAGCAGAGTGGTGAGTGTGCGATTTAGTACGACACTTTTTTGGGCGCGTTCAAACCTGTTCGTTGGGGCACACCCGGAGGCTGGCTCGCCCACGACTTCTTGCACAACCAGGTGTTCAGCAACCGCAAGACCAGCCGATTGTTTGGATACTTTGTCGGGAACGTGTGGCAAGGATTCTCTGTCGCCTGGTGGAACAACAAGGTTCGTTTCCCCCTATCACACTTCATCACCAAAGATCCGATCCCAACACCACCCCACGCAGCACCTCGCCCACCACGCCGTGCCCAACATCCACACCGAAGACCCTGACATCGACACCTTCCCCGTACTCGCATGGTCCGACCACGCGCTGTCCCTATTCTCCGACCTGCCCGACGACGTCGCGTCGCGATTCTTCATCAAGTACCAGAAGTGGTACTTTTTTCCCGTGCTCGCTCTGGCGAGGATTTCGTGGGCGGCGCAGAGTTTGTTCGTGGGTGTTCCCCTTCCGCCGTTGTTTCTCTCGGCCGGCCAAATTAAGCCTCAACCTGCCATCCTCTCCTACTAGTACTCCGTCCCCCTCCTCAACGGCTTCTTCTGGGGCCAAACCTCGCAACAAATCAAATTCAACGTGCACAACCACACCTACGAAACGATCGGGCTCGTGCTGCACTATCTGTGGTACTTTGGCGTGATGGCTGCGTACCTGGACTGGACGATGGCCCTGCTGTACCTCATCACCAGTCAGGCCGGGTGCGGGCTGCTCCTGGCGGGCGTGTTCGCGCTCAACCACAACGGGATGCCCATCTACTCCCACGATGAGGCCAAGGAGATGGACTTTTTCTCGCTTCAGGTGCTGACGGGAAGGGATGTTGAGGTGAGGAGCGGGGAGTGTAGTAATGTGTGTTGTGAGATTGGTCGGCTCATGTTCTGCGTGATTGCTGACGTGCATAGCCCAACCTCTTCAACAACTGGTTCACGGGTGGCCTGAACTACCAAATCGAGCACCACATGTTCCCCACGCTCCCGCGGCACAACTTCCACCACGTACAGCCGGCCGTCGCGAAGCTGTGCAAGAAGTATGGCGTGACTTACCACACCACTGGGTTTGTCGAAGGTGAGGGGCACGTCATTGTCCCTCGTGCCGAAGTCCGGTGATTGACTTGCGTATCTTGGGCAGGCACGTTTGAGGTTCTTAAGAGACTGGATGATGTGTCCCAGGCGGCACGCAAGTTGCACAAGGCATAACAGAGCGTTTTTATATTGGGATAGAGGCTCGTAGAGTATTACGGCAAACTTCGCCACTTTGATTATTGTAGATCCCCGGAAACAGATGCTAAATTACATATTTGAGAGAGTCATTTGACGTCAGTGTGTGTTGAACACCCCGAAAAAACCTTAGCTGGAGGACTCCGGAGACTGTCGAAGTGAGACCGCATCAAATATTTTACGCCACAGTATTTATCAACCTCTTTATAATAGGGCGCTACACAGTATTTGAAGTTCCTTCAATCACGTACGGCTCAGTTGAGGCTTCCGGAGTTCGGTGTGCCCCAGTAACAATATCCAAGTGTTCGACGCTTCTCTCAACCATTATGGCAGGACTCCGCCCTATCGATGAATATTTGAATGGAACTGCTGAAGTCACGAATCTCATTTGCAACTGAGAGATGATTTCAGCCAACAGACGGCGAACTTACTTGATGGTTTGAATCGCTTTACAAGTGAATACGATACGCTAAGCGACGTTATTATACAGGACGGAGCTTGAGAAGCTTGTGCGTGGACGACACTCGACTTCAAACTCCATCCCGGTAGGTTTCATTGATTTGAGTGTCTACGCGCGTACAGAAGGGTGATGCCACCTGGAGATTCCCAGGACATAACCGTAAATGCCACAGAATCGCTCTCGGTGGTCGCTGCCACAGGGCAACGGGACGAATCGCAGTCAAAGCGACGACATTGGGTATGGCGCACTTTGGTCGGTCGGTTGATCCGTTTTTCCGGCGTGATAAGGAACGGGTAAACGCAAAGGTAACTTTACTTGGTTCTTGAGAAACATGAAGTCGGATTCTGCCGCTTCAGCTGCGTAACTTATATTATTGCAATGATATCATATGACTCACGGAGTGTATACTGAGGTTTTGCTCATGATGCGAGAAGAGCCTTGCTCCCATGAGAGCAATCAAGTGCAATGTAAAACATATGCGACGTCAATTGCCTCACTTCGTTCTTATCAACCCGAACACCAAACAAATCAGCGTCATCCACAACATGAAGCCTAAACCCGCCCCTGCGTGCGAAGTCGAAATACCAAAACCTAGCTTCCCCGCTGCCGCCGGACTTGCGATCGCCGCGCTGGCAGTCATGTTTCCGGCACCAGCGCGGGCGTACTGCGACAGGAGGGATCCACTGGGCGAGACTCTCGATTTTTGGTACCGGGGCGGTGTTGTTGATCAGGACCACCACACGCTGTGTGACTTCGTCGAACACGATGACGCTGAAAAGCCCAGCGTGGCGCCGTTCTTCTAAACGAGGGTGGTGTAACAGCTATCGACCGAGACAGAGGTCTTGGTCCGCGCCCAGCCCATACCCGGCGCGTTGGCGCTCAGCTCGGAGTGCAGTTGATTTCGAGAGGGCGAAGGATGGCTGAAGGGTGAATGCCGACGAGAGTGCCATCGACGCACGGAGGTATTTGGTCACATCCGAGATGGTGGAACGGATGCATGACTCTCCCACAAGGCGTCGTTACTGAAGATCAATGGGGCAATTGGAGTCCCTGCGGGGCCGTATCCTGTTGCGTACCTTGCCTGCTGGTCGGCATTCGTGCTACCGACGCAGACGGAGTCGCTCATCCCCAAAGGCGTGAAGATGTGGTCGGTGAATGCTTGCGAGTATCCGCCGGTGAGGTGGCACATAAGCGCGTACCAAGGATTCCGAAGCCGTAGTTGGAGTACAAGTAAGGCCCCGGTGGCGTTGAGGTCAGAGGAGATCCTTTCAAGCTGTCCAACAGCTGCTCAACTGTGTATAGCAACCCGCCGGGATCAAGCTGGTTGTTCGGGTTGGGTGGCCAGCGTGGAAGAGTGGCTCTGTGTGTCGCAAGCATCCATAACGCGACTTGAGATACGTCCCTGGAGAGTCCCGGAGCTGTTCCCCCGGGTAGAAGGTCCGATACCGACGTATTGACTGCGATGCTCGAGCTCCAGCGGAGCCAAAAGATTACCCGCGAACGTTTTGGTGACGGTGCCGATTTCGAATATGGTTCCGGCGGTGACGTTAGGTCCGCCCAAGCTCATCGTGCCAGCAGTGACGATGCAGGTGTCGTTGCCATCCACAATTTGGCGGGGTTTATTCGCTCTGACCGCAGCCGATGAAAGAAAGCACATTTCACTTTATTATGATTCCACCAACACGAAGCGAATGACATACAACGTTTGTTCCAACTTCATGATGCATTTCTGGAAAAAATATGGAGGAGCTGCTTTGAGCCGCACCACAACGCGGATGACTGCTAGCCCAAAAAGCAGGAGAGCTTTGGCCCTATCTTAAATGATATTGTATTTTAGTTCCACCGAACGGGAATGGGAGGTGGACCACATCGCAGGCACCGCCAAACAGACAGACCTGTGCTAACCGGTGGCTTCCCCCGGAGCTCCATCGGAGTGCAAAAATGCCAACGTACACCTTTCTGTATGCCTGCCCAAACCCTGTGGGACATCGTGTTACCGTCATTGTCTACTCAATTCCAAAACCTGGATTGCTCGCATCGGGTCGCGAAACCTGCGACACCGAACCGGTAGTCATCGATCGCGACACAGGGATTAAGTACGCTCCCCCGCGGCTCTATGGATCCTCGCCTGGGTCGCCGTTACCGTCACTGAAGACAGGATTGAAAGGGCTTGGCACCACGTACATCGCGGAGGCCACGCTGGAGAGGACGGAAGAAGGGGTGGTCACAGAGTGCCGAATCTTTCCCGTGGCATAAAAATGAACGGGATTCCGTGGGTGCAAACTATGCTGACAACTCAATGAATCGAAGCTGCTAAGTACGGAATCACTGCTGGAGGGTGGAACAGTAATTCGAGCAATTGAGGTCATATTTGATTTGTATTGACAATGAAGACAAAATTTTAAAGCGAATCATTGTGGTAAAAAAATCTTTGGACTCTGCGACGGTGCTTCTCGACAACTCAGCTGGAGAGAGTGAGAAAGTAAACGTAGTCGCCCTAAGGAAGGCCATTTCCACGCCCACTCGTGTCAAGTATCACTGTTCCACCTTTGAGCTCGCCTGCTGCCACCAACTCGCCCAATTGCTCTTTCCAGGACTCATGGACAATATCGATGTTGAAGGTGCCCTCACTCGGTGCATCAATGCTGACTTCAACTACAGCTCTCTTCGTAATCTCCACTAAGGCACGCCAAAGTTTGCGACCTGTGGCACGGGATATATCCGCACGTGGTGGCCCAGCTCCGGTGATCGTGATTATCACTCGTCGGGTTGCCTGGGGCAGAGAATTGGAGAACTGGCGGAAGAGGTCACGCAGGTCCGACAAAGAGGTGAACCAAAGGTGGAATAAGTCCAGCGTTGTGAGGATGGTGTGGAGTGAAGTGGGCAAGGAACCAATCACGTCGCGGTGACGGTCTGATAGCTGGAACATTCCGTGACAGAGAGGAATCGTTCCAAACTCTTCAAGGTTCCGAAAAAGGCGTGTAACATTATACTTGGCCTGGTCACCAGCGATTGTGATGAATGTGGCCGTCCTTTCGCGTACTGATGGTGTGAGAATGGCCGCAATAGTGCCGCTACTCAACCACGTGCGGCGGAACCGGAAAAGATTTGATGGCGAAAGTCGAACCTCATCATGTGGTGCTATGAGTTGCTTTGCATTCGGAAAGGGTAGCAGTTGTAAGGTAAAGGGTACAATGGCACGCCAGAGGTCTTCCTCAGCCCACGTTGACACCAAGGTCATCTCTCTGACAGCTGGTAGGATTGCACCGCCAAATGGTGGTGTTGATTTCGACCATAAAATGTACGAGGCTGCATTAAACTGGATGTGTGGAATGGAAAGGTGCCGGGAGAGGTCAAGAGCCTTCTCCAATGAGGCGATTTTTGTTCGTAGCACATTCTCTCCCATGCTGTCCATGAATTGAAACGTAGCTACCGAGAAGTAGAAGTTCATGGCACCAGGAACGATGACGGGAATCCGGGCTCGGATGCCGTTTTTAATTTTGCGCACAGCCTCGGCTGGCTCAAACGGCTCCAGTGCAAAAAGCTCATGTCCGTTGACATTGACGTCGGTAGTCATTGTCACGAGGACCGTTCTGGGCGACGGGGTATACAAAGTTGCCTTTTCAAATTCGGGAAGGACACGGGTGTTTTCCACACCGAAAACCACGGATGGTACCGTGTCGGCGGTTTTCGATGTCTGATTGTCGCAAAGCTTTGGTCCCAGGAACCACAACGTCAGGTGAGCTTTTAGCGCGAGGGTGCAGATGACGGTTTGAAGGGCAGAGTTCCATTGACGGGAGACTAGCGAAGCCGCGGCGAGCGAGCGAGGTGAAAAGGTCAACTCGATGATGCGAGCAAGGATTTCTGTGGGGATCGACGGCGCCGTTGTCATTTAATATCATGTTCCACAGCAACTGCTGGTCCATCTCAACGAACTCCCATTTATCATGTTTCAACCGAAAGGAAGTCACGAATAAAAAATGCCAGCGATACAACTAGTGAAGCATATTCGGCAATAAATGTTCTGTACAGTCACATTCAAAGCGAGTCCTCACGGTGTCATAACTTGAACCCTTGAGCCAGAGTCTCTCTTCCGGCTGTACTCAGTGCGGTGGCTCTAACCTCGACCAGTACACTAAAAAAAATCATTCTCACGCTTGGGGCTGACAAGTATGACCGTTCCGCTCTTGATTACCTCTGCTGCCACTTGCTCGTCTGATTGCTCCTTCCACGACGCATGGAGTCCCACTTCTCCCACTCAGTTTCCAGCTCGCTCAATCCTGACTTCCACCTCAACCCGCTTCGCAATCTCCACCATAACACACCACAGTTTGCGATCTGCGGGACGCATATCTTCCACGGGTGGGCCAGCTGTAGTGCGCACAGTGACAATCAGGCGTCGGGTCGCCGGAGGCAACAACTTGGAGAACCGCGTGAAGACGGTCGACAGGGTTGAAGGCGCGGTGCTGTGGAGGTGTGTTAAGAGGAGTGTGGCGTGGATGGTATGAATTGTGGCGGGTAGGGAGGAGAGCACATCACGGTGGCGTTGGCTGTCTGGTGATGACGCCGCTCCAAGCATGGAGCTGATCAGTGATATCGTACCAAACTCTTCAAGGCTGGGGAAGAGCCTAATAAGCGAGTTTATGCTGAGTTTGGTCGCAATCGGTAGTGATGAAGATGATGATCCTTAGGCGTACCGATGGTGTCAGACTTGCCATGATGGGGAGGTTGTTGGTGTCGCGGACACGGTTCGACGGTGACAATTGAATCTCATCATTTGGTAAGTTGAGTCGCTTTGCATTAGGAAAGGGAGTTCTCGTTCAGAAAAGGCGGTTATTGCAAAGGTCTGCAACGGAGAGTACCGCATTCACATCGTCCAATTGGTCTTTGCGAGACCAAGGACACCTCTGTGACTTCTGGCAGAGAAGCACCGCAATAGAGTGGCGTGGATCTGGACCACAAAACGAAAGAGATCCGATCGAACTGAAGGTGTGCGACACGAAATTCCGTCAAGAGTTTGTTCCAATACCACAAGGTTCCCGCGCAGTGGTTCGAACAAGAGCGCACGACCTCGCTTGCCCATGCTCTTCATGAATTGAAACGTAGCCACGGAGATCAAGATGTTCATGCCAATTACAACACTGACGTTAATCGCCGCTCGGATCTTGTCCTTTAAAGAGCATACAGTCTCGGATGAATCCAACGGCCCCAGCGCAGCAAGCGCACGGGCATTGATATTCACTTCGGCAGACATTGCCACAAGGAGCGCCGGATCGGGCAACGTTGTTCTTTCAAATTCGGCAAGAATGCGGGTGCTCCCTACACCGAGAAACAAGGACGGCGATGCATTGGCGTATTGTGATGTCACGCTTTTGCGGCTCTCTGGTTCCAGAAACTGCAGCCTCAAGTGAACCTTGAGTGCGAGGTTGGGGACGACGGTTTGAGCCGCAGAGTTCCATCGCCGGGCGACCAGCGAAGCCGCGGCAAGCGAGCGAGGCGAGGACAGCTCAATGACTCGGGCAAGAATTTCTGTGGGGATTGATCGCGTGGTTATCATCCGCGATGTGTCCCACATCACCACAGCAACTGTCGGTCTCGCTGAGCAACTCATTGTTTCAGCTGAAAGGAGGTCAGAAATAAATTGCACAAGCCGTCGGCGTCGGAGCCGTAATGCCAACGATTTACAGTTGAGTTCCAAAGCTGTCTCAGAGCGTACGTAACATAAAAGAAGGAATATTTTGCAGTTGTCAGGTGGCACGGGCGGGGGTTGCTGAGTGAGTCCGGGGGCAAGCGACCAGCGTGCGAACGAGTTGAGTACGAGTACGAGAGAGACGAGCGAGAGCCGGGAAGCCACGCCAAGTGACCTGGGAGACGAGACGAGTGGAGTGAGACGAGCGAGACGAGAGAAGTTACTGCATTCTTGTTGTTGCTAGAGATTCTAGATCGTTTATATAGCTCCAATTCTACTTTATGCTTTTTTTATTCTGTTTATCAAATCGTGTCCGTTCTTGCGCAAGCGCGGTTCCGATGAGTTGCGGCGTGTCCCGATGAGTTCCTGCCGACTCGGACCACAGCAACTGATAGGGGTCCACCCGAGCCCCTCACACAGTCCATACTCAAAGCGTTCACAGCATCTCATAGCAATAACCTATCTTTAAACTCTGAGATTGGGCTTCTCCACTGCATCTGCTCGGAGTGCCGAGGAAGTTGAACAAGCCGTTCTCGCTCCTAACAAAACCCACAGTCATGCTTGCTCCTATCAAGCATCACCGTTCCATACTTGATCACCCCCGCTGCAACTAGTTCGTCTAACTGCTCTTTCCAACAAACATGGAGTCGCGCCTCTTCCACCCAGTCTCCTGCCCGCTCAATCCTGACTTCAGTGGTGACCCTCTTCGCAATCTCCACCATAGCAAGCCACAGCTTGCGGCCTGTTAGACGGACGTCCTCCTGCGGTGGACCGGCTGCAGTGCGCACCGTGAGCACCAAGCGTTGTGTCCCTGGAGGCAGCAAGGTTGAAAATTGGGTGAAGAGGTCCGACAGAGAAAACGCAGCCGCATAAAAGAGATGCATAATGTGGAGCGTAGCGTGGAGGGTGTGGACTGTGGCGGGGAGAGAGGAGAGCAAGGTGCGATGCGGGTCCGAGTACTTCCACAGTCCAAGGGCCAGGGGGATCGTTCCAAACACTTCAAGGTTAGGTAGGAGGCTGTTAACAGGAAATTGGACTTGGTTGTTGTCGGCTGAGATGAAGGTGGTCGTCTTTTGGCGTACTGAGGGTGTGAGTGGGTCCAAGATGGCGTTTGTGTCCAAGTACGAGCGGAGGAACAGGAAGTGGTTTGCTGGTGATATTTGAACCTCAATATGAGGCGCTGTGAGTTGCTTTGCGTTAGGGAAGGACAGCCTTTGTGAAGTGAATGCTGAGATAGCATGTGCCATTTCTCTATCATTCCATTTTGAGTTGATGTCCCATTGGTTGTCGCTGCCCACTAAAGACACCTGAGCGACCGATGGAAGGAGAGCACCACGGCGTGGAGGTGTTGATACGTACAACAAAATGTAAGAAATGCGATCCAACTGAATGTGTGGAATGCACAGGTTGCGGCAGAGGTCGAGAGCCGTTTCCAGTGCTGCAATGTTTTTGGGCAGCGCGTCAGACGAGAAGATAATGTCATTTCCACTATCGTTGTTCATGAACTGAAACGTAGCCACAGAGAAGCAGATGTTCAAGCCACTAGGAATGCGGTCTGGAAGCGCCGCCCGGATTCTGTCCGCCAAAGAGCTCGCAACCTCTGTTGGATCGAACAAACTCAACGCAGAAAGCTGACGGCAATCAATAGTGACTTCGGAAGCCATCACCACGAGTAGGACTCTCGGCGGTAGAGTTGACAGAGTTTCCCCCCCAAATTCGGGAAGGATAGGACTGTTTTCTACACCGAGGACCCATGACGGAGATGCATTGACACGTTGCGATGACTGATTCGTGCTATGCTCTGGACCCAGGAATAGTAGCTTCAAGTACACCTTAATTGCGAGCGTTGCGAGGACAGTTTGAGCGGCAGAGTTCCATTGGCGGGAGACCAAGGAAGCCGCGGCGAGCGTAGAGGGCGAGGACAACTCGATGATGTGAGCAAGAATTTCCGTTGGTAAGGATCGCATGGCTGCCATTTGGGACGGAAAGCTGGCTGGCCTGTGTAATGCAATTTAGCCGAACGTAAATAAAGCTTGTTCAACATGCCCCATTGTCATGAAGCTTCGATGCTTCCGGCATTTTGTTTCCTTCAACTCTTGAAAATAAATCAATGCATATTTGGCAACATGGAAAGTTCTATACTTTCACAGCGAGGTATCGCAGTGTTCGGACTATGAGATTGAGCGCCGACCGCGCCTTTGCTCAAACAGTTACAAAACAGAGAAACCATTTCCTAAGCAAAGTCATAGTCACGCTTGGGCCTATCAAGTATCACCGACCCACTCTTGAGCACCTCTGCTGCCACCAGCTCATTCAATTGCTTTTTCCAAGATGCGTGGAGTTCCACCTCTTCCAACCGGTCACCAGCGCCACGCTCAAGCCTTACTTCAACAACAACCCTCTTTGCAATCTCCACCAGGGCGCACAAAAGTTTGCGACCGGTCGGACGCATGTTTTCCTGTCGTGGGCCGGCTCCAGTGATGGTGAGAATCAAGCGTCGGGTCCCTGGAGGTAACATCGTGGAGAACTGGGTGAAGAGGTCAAGCAGCGGGACCGTCGTGGCATGGTGAAGGTCTGCTAAGTGCATTTTGGCGTGGAGGGTGTGAACTGAGGTAGGCAGTGCGGAGAGCAGGCCAATATAGGGCTGGTCTGGTGTCCATGTCATTCCGAGCTCCAGGGATATTGTTCCAAACTCTTCAAGTTTGGGGGGAAGGACATCCACAGGAAATTGAGCCATGTCGATATGATCTGAGACGAAGGTCGTCGTGTTTTTACGTGGCCAGGGATGAAGTAGGTTCAAGATTTTGGTAGCGGTGGTGCGGTTCAAGCGTAAGAACCGGAGGTTTTTGCATGGTGTTATGTGAAGTTCGCCGTAAGGTGACAAGAGACGCTTCGTGTTGGGGAAAGGGAACACTTCCAAAGTAAAAAGGGAGATGGCAAGCGATATTTCTCCATCACCCCAAATCGATGCCACATCCAGCTGTTGGTCCTTGCATGAGACAAAAGACACCTCCGTGACTGCTGGAAGGAGGTCAATACCGCGGAACGGAGGGGTGGATTTGGACCACGAAAGATAAGACAACCGGTCGAACTGAATGTGGGGAACCCGTAGGAGGCGACAGAGGTCCAGCGCCTTATGCAACGCGGCGTTGTTCGCCTGCAGCACTTCATCCAAGAGTGCATCATCATTTTCGGGCCCACTGCTCATAACCTGGAACATAACAGCCGAGAGGCAGATGTTCAAGGCATCAGGTCCAGAAAGGTGTGAGCGGGGCAGCGACAATCGAATGCCTTCCGATAAGGTCCATACAGCCACTGATGGTTCTAGGAGCCCCAGCGCAGTAAACGCGCGACAATCGATGATGACGTCGGCAGCCATCGCCATGAGGACTGCTCTGGGTGACGGTATCGACAGAACTTCCCGTTCAAAGTCGGGGAGGAACCGGGTACTTTGAATGCCGAGGAGCCACGATGGTGATGCATCGGTACGTTGCAATGTATGATCGTTGGAGGGACGGTCAGGTCTCAGAAAGTGAAGCTTCAAACGAGCTCTCAGACCGAGAGTTGGAATCAGGGTTTGGGCGGCACGATTCCATGACCAGGAGACCAATGACGCCGCCGCGAGTGAGGACGGCAAAGATAGCTCGAGGATGCGTGCAAGAATTTCCGTGGGGACGGATGGTGTCGTTGCCATTGGGTCCCTTCTTTCCTTGTGCAACATGTCACCAATTTTAGCCGATAGATGTCGGCGTTGCAACTGCAATTCCAACGTTTTCCTTTTATCTAAGCTTCAAAGCTCTCTCAGGTCGTACAAAAAAGAGATCGCAAAATTTAAAGTCCATGCGCGCAGATTCGCAGAATTTCATAGCAATAATAATCACAAGAAAAAGGTTCGGTTTCCCATCCGTTGGGAACGGAATGGGAATCGGCATTTTCCATCCCGTTTCCCATGCGATTACCATCCCCCGGAAGACGCGCGTTTTACACGGGCGGTAAACGGGGATGGGAATCCGTTTTGTGCCACCTATTAGGAACTTTCGTTTCGCGGATAGAAAATCCCACTGCAAAATCCCATTGCGAATTACCATCGTAATTTTATATATTCTGTGCATCTGCTAAATACATGCAAAGACGCTTCTAAAGGGGTGAGAGAAAAAACACAGACGCGTCCACAGGACTGCCTGAAGCGAAAGGAGCGATGCAGAGCTGTTCAAATAAAGCACGGCGAGTTTGTTGAAAATGGAAATTTTAGAGAGGAAACTCACCGAAACAAGATCTTTCCAGTTGTCCCCGCTGACCAACAGTATAAAGCAGACCAACGATGCACTCACGTGGCATAAGAGATACGAAAAGAGAGAATAAGATCGTCTAAACGCAAAGCGGCATGAAAAAGCTCAGAGAAAACAATTTTGTCACGTTTACAAAACGAGCTTGCATACGGCGGAATACTCTCACCTGAATGCGTCTCTCACTGGGAATGGCGCGGCGTTTTCAGAGCAATAGAGTGCTTCCTGGTGGAGAGAGCACTTCATTGGGGCTATTGAGCGTTCCAATTCTCAGTACAGGGTTCGGGCGAATCTTCTCCGGTGTGGCCGCAAAATGCCCTTGCACTTCGATTGCTGAGGGCGAAAACGGCGATTGTCGGTGAAAAGCGTCCAGCACAAGAGTCACTGCCGAGCAAGCCCCCCCAACTTACTAATTTTTTCAGAGAGAAGGCCATTCCCGAACGCAGAGGAAGACGCTGAACGTTTGCCGTTGGAGTGACATCCAGGGGCAATGAATGGACACGAGAAGACTCAGCGTTTTCGATTCGCATCCAGCGATGTCGTTGGCTGACGCCGCAAGTCATGCGCAGAGTTTGGCATCGATTGATGCGAAGAGACGCGAAGTCTGCAGAAAAGGAAGGGCGGTGGCGATAAGATGGACAGGTCCAGTCCTGCGGACGTCCCTGGACTTCACCAAAACCTGACCAAGTCAAAGTTATTCATCTGAAACGTTTGTCAATAACGTATCGTTCTTTAGTTCCACTTCTTGATAATGCAAACAATCTACAACCTTTCATGGAATTGACGGGGAACACGAGAAGTAAATATGCAGGAAGGGAGTAGCATTACAAGAGGGATTCAAGCCGTGAAGAATTCATTGATTTGACGTCACTTCGAGTTCCTGCATGTTCATATAAAAGACTTGTTGAGACGAGCTCCATTGGCAGCTGTGCTGCGGTTTTTACTGGTGGATACAACGGCCCGTCCACCTCCTGTCGAAAATAGTTATCAGCAACATATAGTTCAATAAATAATTCAGCGTCTTGGTACATAAAAGCTTGATACAGCTTGTCTACATTGTTTTCATGGAATCAAAGGGAGCCCGAGACAATCGGTGTAAATGATCACAGCACCAGCACTCGCCTTTGCCAAGTGCTCGAACTGAAGTGAATTACTGTTAACTTACCCAAGTACTGTTTCGAACGACACATCAAGGAATGGGAAGCGGGATGATATCCACGATGACCCACGATGGATGGGAACGCGAGTGGTGACCATCTCTGGTCGTCATGGGAATGGGATGGAAATCGACATGAATACCACCGTGGTTCAACCAGGAAAACTGGGGCGGTTAGTTTTAGGGCGTTCCCTTCACCTAATGGCCGCCCTCAAAAAATCCACGGCTTGGAAATGCAATGAGAAGTCCGGATTACCACGGTGGCAACGATCGCTATTCCCAGGATGGACCAAAAACATCGTGGAATAACAATGGGATGCAAAGATGGGAATCCGTCAAAACTTTCCTGTGTATACCATCTTTAGCCTCTGGGGCTCTACAACCTCCGTTGCTCAGAGCTCCAAGGAAATAAAAGACATAGCACTAAGAAAATCCATAGTCAAGCTTGCTCCTGTCAAATATCACCGTTCCGCGCTTGATCACCTCTTCGGCGACCAGCTCATCCAATTGCTCGTTCCAGCAAACAAGGAGTCCGGCTTTTTCCACCCAGTCTCCATCCCGCTTAATCCTGACTTCAACAACAACCCGCTTCGCAATCTCCACCATAGCACGCCACAGCTTGCGGCCTGTGGGACATGTGTCCTCCGGAGGTGGGCCAGATGCAGTGCGCACGGTGAGGAACAACCGTTGTGTTGCCGTTGGCAGCAACGTGGAGAACTGGGTGAACATGTCGAGAAGGGAGAACGAGGCGGCATAATGAAGGTACGTTAACTCGAGGGTTGCGTGGAGTGTGTGGAGTGTGGCAGGCAGGGTGGAGAGCAGGTCGCGGTAGGGTGTGTCCGAGGTCCACATTCCAAGCTGCAGGAGGATCGTCCCAAACACTTCAAGATTCGGGAAAGTACTCATGAGCGAATAGTGGGTAATGTCCGTGTCAAATGAGATGAAGATTGTCGTCTTTTGGCGTACTGGTTGTGTTAGAATATCAAGGCAGGAACGTCTGGCCGTCAAGTGCAAGCGTCGGAACCAGACGTGGTTTGATGGTGACAACTGAACCTCGAATTCAAATGCTGAGAGCCGCTTTGCGTTAGGAAAGGGAAGCCTTTGTGAAGTGAAAGCGGTGATCGCAAGGGCGATATCGGTATCCGACCATACTGAGGCGACGTTTTGCGCCCGTCGGTCTTTGTGCGTCCGTAAAGAAATATTGGTAACTGCGGGCAGGAAAGCGCCACGGTACGGTGGCGTTAGTTCGGACCATAGAGCGTAAATGATGCGATCGAACTGAATGTGGGGAACCTGAAGGAGCCGGCACAGGTCGAGAGCCTTCTCCAATGCTACACTGTTTGCGGGTCGCCTTTGTAGCGGGAGGGAATTGTTCGTGAATTGAAACGCAGCCAACGAAAGGCAGATGGCGAAGCCTGTCGGAACACGAGTTCGGATTCTGTCCGTCAAAGAGCTCCAAGCCTCTGTCGCATCGAGCGCCCCCAGCGCAGAAAGCTGGAGGCAATCAATGGTAACTTCGGCATCCATCGCCACGAGGAGGGCTCTCGGCTGCGGGGTCGACATACCAGTTCCTCGTTCGAACTCTGGTAGGCACCGGATGTTTTGAACGCCGAGGAGCCAGGATGGAGATGCATCGACCTGTTGCGATGTTTGATTCCCGCGACGCTGTTGGTGCTCAAATCGCAGCTTCAGCTGAGCTTTGAGGGCGAGTGTCGGTAGGAGTGTTTGGGCTGCCGAGTTCCATTGGCGGGAGACCAAGGAAGCCGCGGCGAGCGAAGAAGGCGAGGATAATTCGATGATGCGAGCGAGAAGTTCTGTGGGGATGGACGGCACGGTTGCCATTGGGTTGGATTCGATGCGTGCAAGAACTTCTGTGGGATGGCACGGTTGCCACCGCACTTCAATCAGGATATGAAATGCTCAGCACTGGTGCCTTTACCAAAGCTAAAATAATGTAAATGGCTCGTTTCGTGAAAGACGGCGGCCATATCACTTTCAACTCTGGCATTCTGGTAAAGTTTCGAAGCTAAAAGTGTTTACATAATAGCTACATTACTATTCAAGCAACATGATGCAATAAATATTTGATATATATGCACAGGGAGCCATTGCGGCGTGCTGTCGCTGGACTCTGAGACTGGACTTCTTTTCAGCCTTTGCTCAGAATGCCGCACTATAAAGCCCATTGGCACGCTTGGGCCTGCAAAGTATCACTGTCCCAGCCTTGAGCACTTTTACCGCCACCAGCTCGTCCAGTTCCTCTTTCCAGGACGCATAGAGTCCGACTTCTTTCACCCAATAATCTGATCCAGGCCGCTGATCAATCCTGACATCCACTATAACCCTCTTCGCAATCTCCACCAGGGCACGCCATAGCTTGCGAGCAGTGGCAAGGATATCCACACGTGGTGGGTCGGCTCCTGTGATGGTGAGGATCAAGCGTCGGGTCGGTGCAGGCAGCAATGTCGAGAACTGGGTGAAGAGGTCGAGTAAGGGAAGTGACGCGGCGTAGAAAAGATATGAGAAATGAATAGTGGCGTGGACGGTGTGCACTGTTGCGGGCAGGGAGGAGAGTACGGTGAGGTAGGGGTGATCAGGGATCGCCCACATTCCAAGCACCAGGGAAATTGCTCCAAATTCTTTGAGGCTTGGAGGAAGACTGTTCACAAAAAACCGAGGGTCGTTGGTTAGGTCTGAGACAAACGCTGTCGTTCTTTGAAGTGCGGAGGGTGTGAGCATGTGTAACACGGTGGAGCGGCTCAAACGGAGGAACCGCAAGTTGTTTGATGGTGTCACTTGAAGTTCGCCATGTGGAGTTGCGAGTCTCTTTGCATTCGGAAAGGGAAACTTTTCTGAAGCAAAGGCGGCCATCACAGAATGGATCTCCGAGTCATATGCCCATCGTGCCTCTTCGACCCATTCATTGTCGGTGTCCACTAAAGACACCTCGGTGACTGAGGGTAGGGGAGCACCGCGCAATGGTGGTGTGGAGCTGAACCACAGAAGGTAAGAGATCCGATCGAGTTGAATATGTGGAACCCGCAGAAGCCGGCAGAGGTTGAGGGCCTTGTCCAATGCTGCAGAGTTTTCGGGCAGCGCTTCATGCAAGAGAGCAGTACCATTATCTTCCGTGACGTGAAGCATAGCCACAGAAAGGCTGATGTTCAAGTCGTCCGTTGGCAGACGGACAGCAGGTCGAATCGCTGTTCGGATGCCATCGGACAAGGTCCGCGCAGCCTCAATTCGATCAAGGAGCCGCAGCGCAGCAAACTCGGGACAATTGATAGTGACGTCGGCAGTCATTGCTACGAGGACCGCTCTGGCCGGCGACGCTGTCGACCGATCGACAGTTCCTCGCTCGAATTCGGGCAGGAGCCGGATGTTTTGCACACCGACGAGCCAGGATGGAGGTGCATCGGCGCGTTGCGATGTCTGATCGTTGCTGCGACGCTCAGGTTGGAGAACGTGAAGCTTCAATCGAGCTTTCAGGCCGAGTGTTGGGAGGAGGATTCGCGAGGCACGATTCCATTGCCGGGAGACCAGCGGAGCTGCTGCGAGCGAGCGAGGTGAGGACAACTCGATGATACGAGCGAGGATTTCTGTGGGGATCGATAGCGTGGAGCTCATTTGGGATGAATGACTTTTGCCACGGTTGCTCTTGAGGAACTAGGCACCTATTGTTGTTTTAAGTATTTTTGTGAAAGACGACAGTGATCCGACTGGCGAAATATCCAAACTGTCAGCTACAGATATTACAACAAAGCATTTTGGGCAACAAATGTTCCAAAAAGTCATTTTCACAGCGAGTCATCATAAAACTTTTGGAGACAGCTTCTCTCCCTTTATTACCCACTGCAACTTCTCTTACCGCAACCATAGCACCAAGAAAAGCCATTCTCAGGCTTCGGCCTGACAAATATCACCGCTCCACTCTTGATCATCTCTGCTGCAACCAGCTCGTCCAATTGCACCTTCCAGCACATATAGACTTCGACTACATCAACCCAGTTGTCTCCAATCCGTTCAATCCTGACTTCCACGACAACTCGCTTAGCGATCTCTACCATGGCACACCACAGCCTGCGGACTACGGGACGCGTGTCTGAATGCGGTGGGAAGGCCGCTGTACGTATGGTGAGGAAAAAGCGTCGCGCCGCTGGAGGCAGCAACGTGGAGAGCTGAGTGAAGGTGCCATATAATTCTGCCGAGCTGATGAGGTAAATATTAGAGAAGTCCAGTCACGGGACATGTTCCAAACTCTTCAAGATTGGGGAGGAGACTATCAAGGTGTCTGTGAGGCCATCTGTGGTAGCCTGTTATGAAGGTAGTCCGTTGCCGTACTGCTGGTGCAAGTAAGCTCATGATTCTGGTGTTGAAGTGTGACTGGAGGAACTGGAAGTGGTTTGATGGAAGTACTTGAAGCTCCCCATATGGCATAGCAAACCTCTTCGCGTTTGGGAAGGGGAACTGTTTCGAGGTGAAGGCGGCTACCGCAAGCGAGACTTCCCTATCGTCCCAAATCGAGTCCACATCCGTTTGGTCCTTGGATGCGACCAAAGACACTCGTTTTGACTGCTACAAAGGGAGAACCACGGAATGGAGGACCGGATTCGGACCACAGAACGTACGAAATCCGATCAAACTGAATGTGGTGAATCTGATTGTGAATGAGGCGGCACATGTCGAGGGCCTTGTCCAGTGACGCAGTGTTTTCGGGTAGCGCTTCGTCTAAGAGGACATTATCCTTCTCATAATCATTGTTCATGACTTGGAGCGTAGCCACCGAGAGGCAGATGTTCAAGGCATTGCGATACGGGAAAGAAATCGCTATTCGCAATGTCCTCTGACAAGCTCCATGTAGCCTCCGATAGATCAACGAGCACCAGCGCAGTGAACGCGCGGCAATCGATGGTGACTTCGGCAACCATCGCCATCAGAACGGCTCTGTGAAATGGCACTGCGAGAACTTCCCGTTCAAATTCAGGTAGGAACCGAGTATTTTGAACTCCAACGAGCCAGGATGGCGATGCATCAGGGCGCTGCGAGGACTGAATATTGTTGCGACGCTCAGGTTCCAGAAAATGGAGCTTCAATCGCATTTTCAGGCCGAGTGTTGCGATAAGGGTTCGGACGGCACGATTCCATGAACGGGAAACCAATGCAGTCGCGGCGAGAGAGGAAGGTGTGGATAACTCGATTATGCGGGCGAGAAGTTCCGTGGGGATGGATGTCGTGGTTGCCATATTTTGAGTGGAACCACAGCAACGACCTTTTTCCCAATGACGGACATAATTTCCGTGAGAAAGCACGTTTCAAAATAACTGATCGCTGCACGGTCTCGACGAGTTATTTTAATTTTATATTCGGATTCCGAACAACTTTCGCACGTCCTGTTGCTAAAAGGTCTTGGACACGCTAGCTCCTCCTGAGCATTACCGCCCCGCTCTTAAGCACCTCTGAACACTCGAGCTCGCCCAATTGCCCTTTCCAGCTCATACGGATATAGTCCACTGGGAAGTCTCCAGACCCCTCAATCCTGACTTCCACGACGACCCTCTTTGAAATCTCCACCAAGGCACACAACAGTTTGCGACCTGTAGGACGCATGTCTTCTTGTGTCGGACTGACTCTGGATATGGTGAGAATCAATCGTCGGGTCGGCGGAGGCAACAGAGTGGAGAAGTGGGTCAAGAGGTCGAGCAGGGCCGACGCGGCGTAGAAAAGATGCGTGAATTGGATGGTAGCATGGATGGTGTGGACTGTTGCAGGGAGGGAGGAGAGCACGGCGATGGAGGGGTGATCAGGGGAAGACCACATTCGGCCAAGCGCCAAGGAAATTGCTCCAAACTCTTCGAGGTTTGGCAGAAGGTCATTCACCGAAAATTGACCTCGTTGATTCGAGATGAGACGAACGAGGCCGTTCTTTGCCGTACTGAGGGTGGGATAAGCCGCAAGACAGTGGTGCGGCTCAAGCGGAGGAACCGGAAGTTCTTCGATGATGTCACGCAAAGCTCGCCATATGGAGTTGTGAGTTGTTTCGCGTTCGGGAAGGGGAGCTTCTCAGAAGCAAAGGCTTCCACCGCAGATGCAATCTCAAAGTCATCAGCCCATAATCCTGCCCCGGGATGCGGTTGGCTGTCACTGTTCACGAGAGACATCTCGGCAACTGATGGTAGAAAAGCACCGCGGAATGGAGGGGCGGTGTTGGACCACAAAACGTAAGAAATCCGATCGAACTGAAGGTGGGGAATCCGAAGGAGCCGACAGAGATTGGGCGCCTTGTCCAACACTGCACTGCTTTCGGGCAGCGCTGCTCGCGAGAGAGCTGCCACGTTCTCGTCTGCGCTATTCATGACTTGAAATATAGCCGACGAGAGGCGAATGTTCAATTCATCAAGATGTAGGACAGAAACCTCCAGTCGAATGCAGTCCGACAAGGCCCGTGTAGCATCGGAGGGTTCCTGGAGGTCCAGCGCGGTAAATGCGCGGCAATTGATATTGATGTCGGCTGTCATTGCCACGAGGATGGTTCTGGGCGTCGGAATCGGTAGATTCTCCTGTTCGTATTGCGGAAGGAGCCGTGTGCTTTGGATGCTGAGGAGCCAAGATGGAGGTGCATCCGGATGTTGTGATGCTGGACTGTCGCCGCGCTCGGGTTCGAGATAGTGGAGCTTCAAACAAGTTTTGAGTGCGACGGAGTCGGAGATTGTGCGAGCGGCACGGTTCCATCGGCGGGAGATCAGCGAAAAGACAGCGAGCGAGGCGGGCGAGGAAAACTCGAAGATGCGCGCAAGGATCTCCGTGGGGATGGACGGCGTCGTGGTCATTCTCGGTTACCTGGCCCAGACTCAGGCACTCAGAGAATTGACCCGTTCCAGGCAATGCCAACGCCAGAGAGTCTTTCACGCACCGATTGCTCGACGCATCTCCGTCGCTGCCGCAGTCTCATGCTAATCTGCTTCCTGCGCGTGACCGGCGCCCGTAACATTCATCGAATGGATTATTTAATTACTGCTTGTTGTGCCATTTTATGTCATTGCCTCGTCTGTCTTTTCACAACGTTGTACTCCGTAAATATTCCAACAACTGAAACGGTGAAGGAGAATACTTTTACATTCGTTATCATAGCCTTCACTCGTCCCTCTCTGCTCATAAAAAGTAACCTAAAATACTCACATCTATCCTTTTCTATAGAGTCTCTATAACCTCTATTGCATCCATGTCCCGCAGGATCTGACCGAAGGGTATGTCTCATGCAGCAGTCGACAATGCTGCCGCAGCTCTTCGATTGAGTTCTTCCCGGCTAACCACGTCTCTTGAACCACCTTCATCAGTCAGGATATTACTTACTTGTCCCTTTTTTACCAGAGCCGCCTGTCCCCAGACCCTTCCATTGATTAAGCTGAACTCCCCGTCGTAATGACCCACTTGCCCTTCCAAACCCACACAGCGTCCCCGACGAAGAAGCCTTTCCTTTACATCAGGGGAGGAACCAAAGTCGTTCTTCCATCGCTTGACCTGTTCTCGGGCCCTTTCCTCTACAACACGGAGGGTCGACCGAACAGGACCCCTCGCGACACTAACACCAACCAATTTGGTAGCTTCGCGCTCCTTGTCACTGGCCAAAATCTGCAATCCCCCTCTCGAAGTGTACAGCATTGATACAAGACCAACGAACAATGACTCACAGTGAGATGTTGCATTGGGTGCACTCAAACTCGTTGGCTGCGAGCGGACATCTTCCGATAGTGCCAAGTGCAGCAACCTCGGCATTCGCCAGCTGACCCCCTTCATCGGAACCGCTCCACACTCACCAAGTGCAACCTGCTCCTCGATCAAATCGGCCAAGATGCTATCTCGGAGGAGATTTTCCCGCATCCAACCTGAGCTTGATGCACGATCACCACTGGTCGCCACGGAGTACAGAGCTTCCTTGTACAGCACAACCCGGTGCTCAAACACCATTGCACGGAAATATCCCCTTTTTACGCCCTGCGATGCGATGAATGCCGAGGAGTGGATGTTATTGTGAGAAGTGACTGATTCGGTGACAGGAGACGGCCCGGCGACAGCTACAGTAAGAAGGGGGGAAAGAGATGCCGGATCAAGAAGTCTTCGGAAGCGAATGACTGCTTGTGTGTGCTGAGCCAGAACAATCGGTTGAATTGTAATCGATGCCATGGTCGCGGTGAAGTTGGATGCATCGCAGACGGCAAATGCGTATCGCCGCTGTGGGTGGTGCTTTTCAAGGAGAGATTGTAGCGATTGTGCTTTCTTGGTGACTTCCTCAAGTGACTTCAGTGGGGTTGTCTTTGAGAAGCAGATGATTATTTCAGCGTGTGTGTATGGACAGTTTGTGTTGTGGTCTTCTGGTGCACCCCGAGCAATGAATTTGGCGGAGGATGGTTGGTGGAGGCGAAAATGTCAATGAAACGAGAAATCTTTTTCCCATCAAGTTCCACCAGCGCCTCTTGAAATTTGAACGCCTTTGTCGAGTTGTAGACAACATATTGGTGGGCTGGAATCGAGAAAGGTTGCAGAGCCAATTTGAGGTTGTCGATGATAGGGGCCTGTGATGCGTCCAAGCCTGAAAAGGGCTTTCCGGCAGTCGGCGAGAGGAAGTAAAAGTTTACTCAGTGCTTCAGCATGGCAAGGACCAAAGCACTTGGGTGGATGTATTTCTTGCGAAATCGTCTTCCCCAAGATCTCGCGTAGCAGGATTTTCATATGCATTGTCAAGCACGACCACAGTGCAGTTAGCCCAGTCCCTCGTCCACTGCGGCTGCAGGACCTGGTCCGTGACATAACGTGGCCAGGGATTTCCAGGCTTGCACTTCGGGCGCGGTTGTCTGCGCGTTGGTCACAAGCAGCGTCGTAGCGCCAGGCGTGCGGCGGTAGCTAGCCGATGTGCAGATAGCTACTTCACGACGCTGAATAGCGGTGCGCTCCGACCCATCCGCGGAATCCAGGTACAGTGAGAAGGCAAACAGTCCGCTTGTGTATGGTATCGCTTCTTCAGGGAGTTTGAAATACACTCTCGAAGAAAACGTCGTGTTCGCCAAAAGGTTACTGAATTGGACTTCTTCATTTGAGTTGCCCACCCGGTCAAACTTGGAGAACGTGAAGGGGTGATCGCTCCGGAATTTCAATCCCTCCAAAGTGATGTCTCCGCTGACGAAATGGACTCGTAGGAGCACGCCTCGCTTGGACTCTCCCAAAAGCCCGTTCGAACTCTCCGCAAGATTGCGTATGGTGAAGGTACATGTGCGTTCGACTCCTGGCAGAAGTGAAGACAGGTAGTGGATTGGAGAGAGCTCGATTGGGTAGCGGACAGGAATGTCCGCAGAGTATCCGTCAAGGCCGCAGAAGGCGGCAAGGTCACGGCCAAATGGGGCGACCTGCGGGTGGAATTGAAGAGGTTTGCGGGTCAGAACGCAGGCCAAATGTTCAGAACAAGAGCCCTTTGGTGGATCAATTGCGCAAAACATTACATACCTGCGCCGAGAATCGTATCTTCGCTGCATTTGGGAGGTGCAAAGGATCACCGCGTTTGTTCTCGCTGCCATGATCTTGACCGGCTCACACGCTGCTATATAGAACGACAAGGGCTGTCCTGCGTGCTCCCTTGAGCCCATCAGGCATGGCGCAACTTCCACCTTCTTTCCCGGCTCTATGCTCCCCGGCAGAACGACAAAATGGTCCAGGTCGCTGGAAACAATCCAGTCCTTCTGGTCCGGATGGACGTACACCATAACCGGGTGATCCTGCGAAGGTGACGGCATACCGCCGATATTCTCAACCTCGAGGACAGGACGAGCCATCGCGCTCTCGGCTCGGCCCAAGGTCCGTCCCACACCTCTGGCACGATGAGACAGCTCTCAAGCCGCAAGTTGAACAGCGACGAATATGTCCCAATGCGGGTCCCGTCTGCGCTGACGATGCGGAATTGGACAGATCCGTCGGTGCCGTTTGTACCCGAGGGTGCCGCTTTGCCGGGCGAGCCAGCAGGTCCATTGAGACCACGGGCTCCTCCCGGACTATTATGCTGAATGAGTGTGGCTTGTACGTTTCCTTGTGAATCTCTGTACGTTCTCGTCTCACTCCAGCTGTACGAGTTCCCCCCAGCACCACCATAACCCCCGGGACCTTCCCCCCAAAAGCAAAGAATCGAATCGAAAGAAAGGATTCGTACAAAATGAGAACCACTTGAATGCAGACTTGCACAACGTCCAATAGACCCATCAACTTACCGCCAGCTCCTGCTTTTCCAGCCTTGCCCCCTCGACCACCAGAATAGACGGGCGTAGGTTCAAGGAGAGAAAGCAAGTACACGTCCTCTTTTCGAACGGTTACAACGATGGTACCGCCGTTCCCCCCATTTGCACCTGCCCCGGCGTCTCCACCCGGCTTCCCCGGTCCACCCTGTCCTCCATCTTCACCGGGAAGGTACTGCTTTGCATCCCTTCCTCTGCAAAAGCACGGAAATCAACCGAAACATGAAAGTTTACGTCAGCTCCCTGTCGCTGCCACGCTGAAGAAACGGGCATACTTAGAACCATGGGTGCCACGTTGGCCTTCACCCCCGTCCCCACCACTCCCGCCGTCTCCGCCCTTGGCCTTGAGCTGGATCATATCGTAGGCGCCCATGGTATATTGGTTGTTCACGTTGGTTGTGCGTCCGCCATCAACCTACAATTCCCCACGGATATGGACGGGGGCACTGAGCGGGTGTTTGAGGACTTTCGGCTCGAACGAGGTCGGGCCGGTGGCCGTTGAAGACGAGCGCAACTCGATATTGATCGAGCCTGCGTTTCGACCTGCTGTTCCCGAGGTTGCGTTCTTTCCGAACCCCCTGGAGTCGTAGCCAATGGCGTGCTGTCCGCTGTTCCCCGCTGCACCAGACACATCGAAGAGCGGTGCCATCGATTTCGGAAGTGATCGCAAAAGGCAGGAACGGCCGAGCGTGGAATCAAGGATGCGAGCGTCGGGAACTGTTCGGTGAGGGGCAATATACAAAGAACGGTTCCTCATCATTCGCCCAGATTATCGGTGATCTGAACTCGGAGGAGCAACGGTATCATGCTTTATCGTGGGATAAATGGATTTTATTGCGAGGTCGGAGGAAAGTTTGGCCCAAGGCATCTTCGGTAAATTTGTTTGGTGGTTCTCAAACTGTTATAAAGTTTGCCTTGACTCCCCGTCGAGCGGTGGTCAATCGCTTCATCGAAGTCAAAAGAAAAGATGAACTGTGCGTTAGCCCATTTGCTGAGATTGGCTAATCTTGTAATCTTAGATTATTACATCGCTTAGCTAAGCGTTGCTCCGATGGTGACTGTGTCTGTTTGTGCGGATGTTGGGTCATATTTTCAACACCGTCATCACCAGAGCGAGAGTGAAGCTTCCGTCCGCGTGCACGCTCGCTGTCCGATTTGCGTGGTGGTTTGTTGGGCTGCGTCCGCAAAATGGTTTACCCGCCGGCGACCGCAGCCGGCACGGGGAGGCAAACTGCAGTTCTGGGGATTTCGAGAACACGAGGCCGGTACAGTTGTGGCCGAGCTATCAGCGCATTTTTTCGCCGTGCCCCACCGCTCCCGGCTGCTGGCTGCAGCATTTGGACCACACACTCATATCGTCGTGTATTTCTGAAAACAAGGTAGATGGAACCCTGGTTGTCGTGATTTCCTGCCGCATTTGCTCGACGGCGCGTGAGGAGCGAAGTTCAAAGCCGTTTGCACGTTTAAGGAAAGCCATTATCATGGCGCTTGCTCCAGTCAATCATCACCGCCCCACTACTGAGCACGCCTGCCACCTCAAGCCCCACCAACTGCCTTTTCCAGTTTATGCGGATGTCGTCCACCGGGACATCGCCAGACCCCCCCTCAATCCTGACTTCCACGACGACTCTTTTTGAGATCTCCACCAACGCACGCAAAAACTTGCGACCTGTTGGACGCATGTCCTCTTGTGTTGGACCGGCTCCGGCTATGGTGAGAATCAAGTGTCGGGTCGGCGGGGGCAACAATGTCGAGAAGTACGCGAAGAGGTCGAACAGGGACGAGGCAGCGTACAGAAGGTGTGCGAATGGGATAGTGGCGTGGACAGTGTGCACTGTTGCGGGCAGGGAGGCGAGCACGGCGATGCTGGGGTGATCAGATGTCGACCACATTCGCCCAAGTGCCAGGGAAATCGTTCCGAACTCTTCGAGGTTTGGCAGAAGGCTGTTGACGGTAAACTGATCCTCGTTGATGCGAGACGAGACGAATGACGTCGTTCTTTGACGCACTGAGGGTGGGAGCAGGTGCAAGACTGTGGTGCGGCTCAAATTGAGGAACCGGAAGTTGTTTGACGGTGGCACTTGAAGCTCGCCATATGGAGTTGTGAACCGTTTCGCGTTCGGGAAGGGGAGCTTTTGTGAAGCAAAGGTTTCCATCGCAGATGCGATCTCAAAGTCATCAGCCCATAATCCTGCCCCTCGGTGTGGTTGGTTGTTGCTGTTCACGAAAGACACCTCGGTGACAGACGGGAGGGAAGCACCACGGAACGGAGGGGCACTGTTGGACCACAGAACGTAAGAAATCCGATCAAACTGAATGTGGTGAATCTGAAGCAGGCGGCAGAGATTCAGCGCCTTGTCCAATGCGGCACTGCGTTCGGGCAGCGCTTCAAGCGAGAGAGCAGTCACATTCTCGTCTGCATTGTTCATAACTTGAAGCATGGCCCCCGAAAAGCAGATGTTTAAGCCGTCAGTTGGCAGACGACCTGCAGGTCGAACCCTAGTTCGGATGCCGTCCGACAAGATTTGTCTTGCCTCGGATGGATCACGCATCCTCAGCGCCGCAAACTCTCGGCAATTTATAATGATTTCGGCGGCCATTGCCACGAGGACGACTCTGGGCGGCGACGCTGTTGCCACATTTGCTCCTCGTTCGAATTCAGGCAAGAACCGGGTATTTTGATCGCCGACGAGCCAGACTGCAGATACATCCGTACGCTGCGATGCTCGACTGTCGCTGCGCTCAGGTTCCAGAAAGTGGAGCTTCAATCGAACTTTCAAACCGAGAGTCGGGATGATGGTTCGGGCGGCGCGATTCCATGACCGGGAAACCAGCGAAGCCGCGGCGAGAGAGGAGGGCGAGGATAATGTGATGATGTGGGCGAGGAGTTCCGCGGGGATTGGTGGCCGTGTGGTTGCATTTGGGTTGATCATAAGCGGGTATGTATATTCCGGAAACACTTTCAGGTGAAGCTTCACCATTGACAACTTTGCACGCGTTAGCTATCCCAGTTTCATCCATAATATTCGCCCGCCAGTGGGTATGGAGCAGTTGCACTCAGAAACGCCATCCCGAAGCTTGCTCTAGTCGGAGTATCACCGCCCCACTCTTGAGCACCTCTGCTGCGACGAGCTCGTCCAGTTGCTCTTTCCAGCACACCCGAACATCATCCACCCAGTCGAGGTTGACTCCTGCAGACGCCTCAATTCTGACTTCCATGACCTGCACTCGCTTCGAAATCTCCTCCATGGCACCCCACAGCTTGCGACCTGCGTCCTCCTGTGGCGGGTCGACTGGGGTGCGTACCGTGACGATCAACCGTTGCGTCGCTGGAGGCAGCGACGCCGAGAATAAGGCGAAGAGGTTTGTAGAAGAGATTTGTGAAGTTGACCACGGCGTGGAGGGTGTGAACTGTGGAGGGGGCGGAGTGCAGCATGGTGAGGTAGGGGGTGATCAGCGTTAATCCACTTGTCTGTCTCCAGGGATGTTATTCCAAACTCTTCAAAGTTCGGCAGGAAGCGCTTCACGGAAAATAGAGACGCTTCGATGCCATCTGAGATGAAAGTGGTTGTCCTTTGAAGTACTGAGGGTAGGAGGATGTCCAAGACGTCGGCCGCGGGGCTCAAGTGGAGAACCCGAATGTTATTTGACGGCGTTACGTGAACCTCGCCATATGGAGTTGTGAGGCGATTTGCGTTTGGAAAGGGGAACTTTTTGGAAACAAAGGAGGCGATAGCAGATTGGATCTCGAAATCCATTGGCGGGAGACCAGCGACAAGTCTGCGAGCGAGGCAGGCGAAGAAAACTCGAAGATGCGAGCGAGGATCTCCGTGGGGATGGATTGCGCGGTGGCCATTGTTATCATGGGCTGACCGCAGGTCTTCGTTAGGAGCGACAACCGTCCCGCGCGGACAGGCTGCGAGGCGTCTAACATTGCCCGCTGTTTTTGTCGCCGGGTCTCCGCCACCGGCACTGACGCATGCTGATTTGGTTCCGCGGTGGCATGCGCAGAGAGTTCGTGTACTGACGTGCGGGACCTTCGCTTCGACACCTGTGGACCAAACAGCCATCAGCAGCATCTCCGACAACTGCAGCAGAGCACTGTCGCCATGAGCTGAATTCAGTGACCACGTGCACTGGGGCTTTCACTCACACTGCGTTGCTGTTGCTTTTTTGTTTGCACATTGCTACGTACAGAGCCCTCCTTTAGGGTGCGTGTTTCTCGTGTGGTGACGTCAATGTCTATTTCTTTGCCTGCTCCGTAAAGGACTTATTTGCAGACGGTTGCCTCACTCGACGTCACATGGCTGCAACTCTTTTGCTGTAAGCGTTTGCGAGCAGCTGAGCTCTGACTGCGCCTGCAGGTGCTAGACTGCTCAAGCTGGTGATTTTTACTCTAGTCTAACCACAGAGACATCCTAATTACCGACGTCAGCAGCAAGTAATTTTGGACGCCACTTGTGTGGCCGGTCGCTTGCTTCCACTTGGGAGCTGGCGGTCTGGTTTGACGTGGTGCCATCTCCATTAACGAAAGCCGCCGGAAATCGGAGTGGGTTCTCCACATGGCCCAAATGTTGGGAGGGGAGTAAAAACGGTGAAGATACCATGAAGTGGTACCGGGGTATGACAACAAGCACTCCTTTTGAGCGAATGATGGGAGTGCGGCAGCGTGAGATAAGTGGGTTGTAATGTTCAGCGGAGCCCAAGCCCTGCCCGGTGTGTTTCACTTCTGTGGCACCTCCGCATTGCAAGGCATAGGGAATTAAGTCCTGTATTTTGACCAAAACGACGCCGAGTTCAACAACACTGTGCGCGATACGGACACTCAGTGATGTCATTTTCCTTGTGCTAAAATTTGAAAAGAACATGGCACCGGTTGGAACTGTTCTGGGCGTGTGATGACCCCAGACTACGGTTATTCAATTGGCCGCGTCATGTCGCTTGCCTGATCTTGTGCTTGGCTTGTGCGGGAGGCGAGTACTATCAACACCCAGATGGGATTTCACGTGACACCGACCGTGACTTGTTGCGGGGTCCAACGCAAGTTATTTCAGCGCACTCCGAATGCATCTGCATGCGAAGGGCTCAGACTGGGATCAGGCAGTGCGGCTGGATGTCCACGTTTGCCGCGCCACAACGGCCACGCGCTGCACGAGCTGCCAGTCATCTGAGCCAATTTCCAGTCAGCACGCGCACGGCCAAAGCAACCTTCGCAGGGTTGTCACCCTGATCGGTGATCGGCGTCTCCCTCCTTCGCAGCATCACCAAGGAACTGCAAAACTCTCACGGCGTCATAAGGATCACCGTGGCGCATGTACTATGCCAACTCCGTGGACTCTTCAGATGTCGACCTCGCCGTGCAGATCTACATCAACTCAATCACACTGACATCGTAAGTCGATGCACGGCAAAAGCCCCATGAACCGCCGGCCTTCAATCTCCCATGTAGCAAGCACTAACTATCTCTTTCTTCACCAACACCAAGAGCGGTGGCTCAAGCCGTCATCCTCATCAAGTTCATGGGCGACGTCGCGGTCTTCCCTGCACGACTCAAGGCCTTCAGCCTACTGAGTTTGTGCTCGTACATGATTTCTGCGCTGCTGCTCTTTGCCGTGAACAACACATCATACAATCCGGCCTTCTGGTGAGACTCGTGTTGCTCAACGCGTATTTGACCACCATCCAAAACAAAAACGTCGGGCTGGTGATCTCGACAGTATGAGCTGCATCTTCCGCTGCATCGGTCACATCGGCAAATGGGGCAGCTACACGCTCAGAATCTGGGATCTCTCATCTCGCAACAAAGCCGTGCTCGCCTTCGGATCGCGTTGCAACTACTCACCACCGACTCCCTTCTCTGGTAACTATGGTCCACTTCACACCGCCATTTTCTGACGAGCCAACGTACCTCTGCCGCGTCCCCCCTAAAGGTACTGCACGCTCGCCATCGACTCCATCCGCCCCTCCCCCCCGCTCCAGGTCGAATCCAGCCCTGTCGATTTCTTCATCGTCACCTGGTCCGTCCAAATCGCCTCCGACATCATTTACTGCAGCTACATGCGGGGCCTTTGCGAGGGATCTGCGCATGGCGGATCGACAGACGACGGAAAGTGCCGTAGCCTTTACACCACACTCGTTTCTCAACGCTGATCCGAGATTGCCGTCGGTGGTGGGCGAGCGTAAGCTGGTGAAGGATGAGAAGGCGGATACAGAAGTTGTTCGGTCGGCGGAGGCGTGAATGATTTTGCAGCACTTGGGGGAGGGCAGGAATCTTTCGTGAGAAATGGCGGGTGTCAGCAGTCCATACTGGGATTTATATTCTTAGTCGACAGCTACAGCGTTGTAGAGCGGACCTTGGACAGTGAAGCATTCGGCCCTCCATCGGTTGATTCTGCATGATGGCCGACACCATAGTTGCGGACGTCCAGTGCACCACAAAAGATCAAAGAATAGAGAGAAACGAGTTTCATTGTGTCTTTTGCGTAGTGTCTGATTTTACCCTGGCGTTTCGCCACTCGATTAATGCCCACTGTATGAACGTGAAATTATGATAAGAAATCGAGCCTCCAAGTACACGAGAGTTGACTGCTGCTTGTTTCTCTGCACTCTGTGAGTGGTGAAGGCAATTGACCGCAGCAACTCAGTTCTTCGATGCCATCCGCGTAAGATCACTTCATTCCTTTTCCTCTTTCCATTTCGGAATTCCATCTTCAATCGCCGGTCTCCTCCCCCGCCCGCACTCCCAACCCCAATCCCGCAGCTTCGTCTTTGTCCGCGACACGCGTCCCGACGCCACGTCCTTTCTCCAAGACCGCATAGTGCGCCTGTACGATGCGCGCCATGTAGCCTTATGGTCGGCCACGTGTAAGATATTCCGACCAGGTCCGATTTACTTGAACGCCGGAACGGATCAGAACAAAACACTCTTACTCCTTCAATCCCCAACGTTATGGGCCGAAAGAACGTTTTCGCTCATAGGAGGATCGGTGTTTGCTGGGGCTGGGGCGGAGCTGGAGACGATCATTGCGCGGGTGAGTTCTGTTGGTTGATTCGACCATGAATTTGAGAAGCAAGACTCGACCCGGGACTCCGACCCACCAGTCCAAGAACATCTGGCAGCACCGACAGACATGTGCGATTGCAGGCGAGACGCTCGAATTTGGTGACGGGTCCGTCGTCCGAATGGGAGCCGTAACAGTTGGGCCAACCTTGCGGGGGTACATTATCGAAGTAAGTTTGAGTTTGCCCACGAATGCCTTCCCTCGAAATTCCTCACCAAAAAACCACATCTTTGCGCAGGTTGGTGGACCCCACTCAACCCCAGCCGACGGCGCCAGCATCATTGCTCGTGTGCTTCCGCGAACAACCGCCCCTCGCTCGCTCACAGAGCTGGACCTTGCGACGGCAAAGCTGGACCCGGATACCTGGACGGACGCGCATACGGCGTATGGGTACCTCTGTACACTCGCAGGGAGCGTTCTCTGATCAGGATACCGTGGGCGAAGGATGGTCGACGGTGTAAGCTTCGCCGCGTCGGCTGTACTACCCCTGCTGGAATCCCCCAGAGAACGTCTATCGCGATCGAATGTCTGGAAGTCGACCCCGGCATTACGGAAGGGGGGTGCTGTTGAAGTGGCTTTTTGCGCGCCCATCGACGAAGGATTTGCAGTCGGGGATATCTACCATCTCTTGCAAATATCATACAATAAGTAAAATTGGTACCGTTCTGGGTCTGATCCTGACGTTCATAGTCCAGTAGTGGTAGTTCTCTGGGTTCGCGGACGTGTCCGTAAAGCATTTTTCTCGACGACAGAGGCTCATCGCAACGGTAAGGTCGTACTTGGACAGAATTCATGAAAGAAACTATCCGCACAAAACTTGTTATCCAGTGATGACGCCACATTTCATCGTCTCGGTGAAACTTCGACGAACTGCAAGGTCGCGTCACCAAGACGCATTCCCAAAAACTCTCTCCCCCGGGGGCTCCCTCACCACCATCTTCTTCCCTATAACTGCGAGCTTCACACTCCAGAGCGCAAAAAAAAAAAAAAAAAGGCGCAGAAGGTGCCCCTTATCCCCAGAGTGCCTTTTGGCCATGAAGAAGCTCAGCACCAACCTCACTTCTTCTGCAAGAATGGACTTGGGATCTTCCCAAAGACCTCCACTCTGCATTTCACTACCGTGCCTGCATCGGATCAAGTTAATCGGCCCCAATCATTCTCCGTCTTCGAACAAAGAGTTGAATTTCGCAGTCTAATCTCTCCGCGACGGCTCATCGCATCTGCAAGTGCCTCTGTTATAAGAATGCGTTTCAGACTCTTCTCAAAATCCACCGACACTTTAGCGTTCTCTCTAGCGTTCTCTCAGCACCATCCACATAAAGCGTGAGGAGGACGGAGCATTTCTATCGCACGACATGATGTATATTTCTGCTCAATCGGTGACTTCTTGCATGAGTTGGGTGTTAAGTTTTCCCTACTTACGGCCAGCTGTACCGCGACTTCGACAGGGTTCTCACTTGGAGGTCGTGGCCGCATTAACCCTGTTCTTGTATGTAACCCTCAGTAGGAGTAAGTCATCATAATAACCCTCAACAGCTGCAGAAATGCCAACAAAAATCAAGCAAGAGAGCAAGAGAGCAAGAGACGTGGATATGTGTTTTACAGTGAGCTGAAAGCATTAAGCTCGCAGAATAAGAGGGCTCATATGAGAATCATCAGAGTTAGAGCCCGTTCGATGGCCGTTGTAAAACGTGGTAAAGTGCGGTTTCGGCCTGATACCACCCGATACCACAACCACGGTAAATGGGGTTCGATAAACGTGGTATCGGTACAAACCACAGGAACCAATACCACCCCTGTTCGATAGGTGTTTTAAACATCATGGTATTGTACATAACCGTGGTTTCGCTTTACCGCGCAAAATGCAGAGTTTTGAGTGGTATCAACGGTGGTTTTACCAATTTTCAAACAAGTTGGCACAAAATGGCATTCAAAGTACGTCGAAAAGCATCCATAGTCAACGGTTTTGCCGGTGGTCCGGACAGGGGAGGGAGTGTGACATATTGGGAGCTCTGTGTTACGAGCCCCACCGCAGAGTGAGAACTGAATTGGTAGACCAAAAGAAGGTATCTTAGATTTATACGCAGACGTATTAAACATGTATAGCAGCATGCGAGGCAAAAGCTCATCTACATGGGGCGTAACATCTACGCTATTTATATACCAAGTTTGACAAGGATGGCGCAGCTTGCGAAATGTCACCTTAACGGCCCGAAACACGCTTCCTTCGGGATCATCGACAAATATCGTTTGTAGTTCGAAAATAAAATTGTATGTATATCTTATAATCATAACATTGTGGTCTAGATACAGTTACGACAATAAAATTGAAACAAATACTGAATGGTGTAGACGTGAAGAAGTGCTCTTATTCCAGTGCCCACACATTGCGGGTATCCTGTTCAGCCCCAAGATCGCCTTTTGCCCAAGGAGCGTTCGACGTCCCCAAACTTGATGCTCCGTGACTGGGATCAACAAAGTCTCGGAGCCCACGTCCAAAGTTGAAGGCACACAGCGCCCCAGTTGCGAGAATGGTTGCGACGATGAAGATGTTGAACACGCAAAAGAAGGTCCCCACGTCTCGAACAATGAAGAAAGTATCTTGGTCGAATGAAGGCGGGATTGGCCAGAGCTGTGCAAGCGTGACCGTCGTCAACTACGTCACGTCTCATGCTAGACTACACGCCCAGCAGCTCAGGCGCTCACCTGAGATAAGTGCATCACCAGAATCACCTCGAAGGCAACACCGACGACGAGAAACGCAAGTACAGGAGCAAAGTACTCTTTGCGCGAGGCCCAGAAAAGCGCGAGCAGGCTCGTAGCGTAAAGTGCGTAGATTGTTGTCGAGGCGTACAGAAAGGGCGCGCTGTAGGACCACAGACCGTGGGATCCGAGATAGATCCCGCCCAGGAGGGCGAAGTAAATGGAAACTTTGATTTCGACGGTGAGAAAGGTGAATGCGCTGATATGAGATGATGGGCATTGTTGGCAGCCGAACAACCACTCCTGGTAACGGAGAGGCTCACCTGTATCTCCACTGCAACGCCCGATCAGCACCAATCTTCTTGAACGCGTTCCACTTGATATCGAGCCAGACCCATCGCAGCATTGCGAGCTGGCCCAGCAGATGTATCCCACACGCGACGCAAGTCACAACCTGCAATGCGTCGATGCTCTGGCTCCAGACGATTAAGTCCGACATCTCGTCTTGGATTTCCGAAAGATACCGTGCGTACCAGAGCTGGGGGTCGACTGGAAATGACGTCGTCTTTGCAGAGCGGAACGGAGGACTGAGGCTAATGGACAGAAAGTTATTTTGCCTCCCATTATGTTAAAACACATGAGGTGGAGACCCGAGAGCGCCAGTATGTTGCTGTCGAGGTGGCGAGCGAAGATTGTCCACAGAAATAGATCGCACCGTGGGAACGCATGGCTGGTATCCAGGCCGCGCGAGTGCCGGAATTCTGGGAGGTCGACGCGAAAGAAGTTCGATGGACGAAAGAAGTGCTGGGGAGAGGTGGATTCGGGGCCGTGTGACGCGGATATTGGCGCGGTGTTCCCGTCGCGCTCAAGAAGGTGTTCCTGGACGAAGCACGGTTGGTCCAGCCCGAATCACTGCGCGATCCATCGATCGCACTATCTGCCGAATCCTCCAATGACGGCAATGCTACGTCGCACCCTCATTCCTTCTCTGCAACGCGGAAACCACCAACGAAAACACAAATACATTCACATGCCATTGATAAACCCCTTCACGTTAAAGGCGGAACGAGGACCACCCGAGCGATGTTCGTCACGCAGACAGCAGTGGCGGAGGAAGATAGCAAGGATCTCGGTTATTCCAGAGCGGTGAGCAAGACAATTCGCAAACACTTCCATTACACGTTCTAATATTGGGGACAGGGTTTGGATAGGGAGGCCTTTGTGTGGTATTCCATGACATCCCCCTTCGTGCTTCCTCTATTTGGTGTCGGGTGGGATGTCAACGGAACACCCTATTTTATATCACCAATAATGTAGAACAAGAACGTGGAAACCTATCTCAAAGAAGTGAAGAAAGTGCACGGAGACGGCGTTGCTTACCAGGACGAAGTTTTGGGCTCGGTGAGGGAAATTGATCCTCGGCACTTCCGAGCGAAGTTTTCTGAAGTTTCACTTGTTCCTGTACCTGCTCTACGACATCGCCAGGGGCATGTTGTACCTTCACGTAGATGCTCACGTTATCCATACAGACCTCAAAACCGGCAACGTCCTCAACGCTGACAAGCGTGGGATAGTGACAGACTTTGGCTTCGCGAAGCTCACTGGTGGAGACGACGCAATTCTACCTGGCACCCTCCCGAACCTTCCACCTGAACGACTCGGTCCCGTACTGGGTGACGGCAGGGTAGTACACTCTGTCACAAAAGCGGGAGATGTATATGCGTTTGGAATCATGATTTGGGTGGTAAGTGCGCATGCTCAGTGGAATTCGACTCAAGCAAGGTGTGGCTCTAGACATTTCTATGAAGGTGTGGACGCTGACGCCTCCGTACCCGGATGTGGATCAAGACGATTTGCTTGAAGTATTCGGAGGGGTTCTTGGTGGCGACAGGCCCAAGACTCCAGAGTCTATGATTCCTGACTTTGCTCGTTTGATGGAGGGATGTTGGTCTAACAATCCTTGTGCCCGCCCTAATTTCCATGACATTGAGGGACATCTCGAACATATTTGGTACGTCAATTGAAGTGACGTACGGTCCCCTGTGACTCAATTTTTTCAAATTACACAGTCCTGAACTTCCTTGTTTACGGCCTTTGCAATCTAACACAGCAATACTGGAATCCAAAGAGCGCGATGTCGACATGCTGAACGCCGAAACATTGTTTCAAACAGCTGAACACCATCGCAGAGACGGTAACGTGAAGCGGGCCATCAAATTCTATAAAAATGCTGCAGAGCTCAACCATGTTGACGCCGAGTACGAACTTGAAGAGTGGTGCAGAATTGGGATTGGGCTCCACCATCGCGACGTGGCAGTCAAGTGGTAAGAGAAAGCTGCTGAGCAAGGCCATGCAACATCTCTGCGTGCCCTTGGAGATTTCTATTCCTATGGTATTGGATTTTGCGAAAAGGATTTGAACCGTGCGATTGAGTACTCCCACTGAGCAGCGGAAAAGGGCCACGTTGCATTGCCGCGCAATGGCTCAATTTCATTACTCGCAATTCCTAGAACGTTCCGGTGAGTTCAATTTTCCAGTCAGTTGTTAAACAACATTTGCGAAACTTGCGTGTCAATCCAGGGCAACACACACACGGGTCATCGAACGTCTCCGTTTTTGCCGTGCTGAAGTGTTTTGACTGTGTCGCCTGGCATGATTGACTAACATAGTGTGATTTTATAAGGGAACAAACTTGGCAATGTTGGCACAAAAGCAATTGCCGAGGCGCTCAAAGTGAACAAAACTCTCCTCGCTTTAGAACTTTCAGGTGAGTGTGGATGTAGAGCGTCATGTTTTTTGAGTGTGAATGACGAACAGCGTGTAATTTCGTTGTCAAATTCAGCAACTTCAATAGGAGTTGATGGTTTGAAGGCGGTGGGTGACGCCCTCAAAGTAAACACAGCCCTCGTTGAGCTGGACATGATGCGTGAGATTAGCAGACTTTTTTGGCAGCTGACTGACTGTTGTCATCTTACACTTCGTTGGTTTGGTCACAGACAATCGAATCGATGATGAAGGCGCAAGAAGATTGGCGGAAGCACTCAACGTCAACACCACACTCAAAAAATTGAACTTAAAAGGTGAGTGCGGTAGCTCTGTGATACAGTGATACTGGTTTTGGGCAGGACTAACAAACTGATCACACCAATTCACAGGAAACAGAGTACGCAACGATGGTGCACGAGCAATTGCTGGCGCCCAAAAAATCAATAGAACGCTCACAGAACTGAATATTAGCCGTGAGTATGGAATTGTCGGTATCATTGGCGTCACTGATAACCAGCGTCACGTCGGACAGTCAATTTGATTGGGAACGACGGCGCACACGCAATCGCCGACGCCCTCACAGTCAACACCACACTCGCAGTACTGGATCTGGGATGTAAGTCCACAATGGCTGTGACTTTCATGGGTTCATCGCAGACTATGTAAATGTGCGTGATCAATTTTCAAATAATTCGGACATTGATGCAGACCAGCAACACATATTACGCTCTCTCGCAACTAACAAATGCGCCATAATAGTCTAATTTATTGACTCCTCGTGGTCCAAGGCCACATCAACCAGCATCGTCGTATTTATGGCAACGGAGAACGTGAGATAGATCACCGTTCCGCTTGCAAAACATATTTCGGGGTGCTACGATAGGTTTGATTTGTATTTCTCTCGACTTCCAAGTTCGAATGCAACACAAAATTTAAACAAGACAAGACAGTTGAGGTGACCGCAGCAGAAGCGCTTCTCAATGCAACCTCTTCGCAAACCTGCGAAAGCGCCAGCGCCCGTCAAGAAGCAGCTTCAACAGGAGACGCAGAAAGCCGACGAGTACGCGCTCTTCGGGCCCGTCCCCATCGAGGGCTGCCCACAGTGCAACCAGAAGATCGGAATGAACCCCAACATGCGGATGTTCGTTGGACCCTGCTACCACAGAATGTTGGTCGATTTCCCTTGATGCGTGGCCTCCTGCTGAAACTCTGTGAGACAGGTGCGGGGCCTGCGTGGACAAGTTCTTCAAACACAGATCCAGATGCCCGGTGTCTGGATGCTCGTTCCAACTGCGCAGGGTGGACATGAAGCCGCAGAGATTCGAGGACCTGTCAGTGCAGAGGGACGCAGAGGTCCGGAAGGAGTTCTCGGAAATGTGAGTGGGGCACGAAGGCTCTGGATGATTTATGTAAGAGTGGTTATTCGAAACCTCTAACCCGTCTCGTAGCTTCAACAAGCGGCAGGAGGATTTCAAGGATCTGTGCGAGTACAATGACTACCTTCAGTGGACCGAGGACATGAGTAAGTCACATCTATGAGCATCCCACTTTCCCATCTTCATGGTTCATGGGCCTCTCTCCTCTTCAGTTTTCGACCTCATCCACGGCAGTAAAACCGACCAAGCGAACGCCAAAGCTCAAATCGAAATCTACAAAAAGGAAAACGCAGAACTCATCGCGCACAACTCCCTGCTCCAGGCACGCGAGAAGACCCTCACGGAGTCCATCCTCATGTCCGAGAAGGCCCAACGGCTCAAAAACCGCCAGTTCTACGCCGACATGCACGACTCCGAGGACCGTCAGCGCCGCGAGGAGAAGGAGCGGCTGCTCGAGGCCATGTGGCGGGGCGAGAACGTCTCGAACGCGGCACTTGCTGGCGCAGGTGTCGATATATCCAAGCGCGTGTTCCAGCTCCTTCCCAAGGCCCCGCTCGTGCCCGAGGCGAGAGAGGTCGAAGTCGCAAAAAGCAAGCTGCAGGAGCTCAAGACAGGTGCCACGGGTGTCGGGACCGGTGGGGCCCTCGTGTCCGCACCCGCCACGCACTGGGCCGACTCGCCCTTCGACTCCGAGTACGAGCAGGAAGACGAATACCTGGAGGGCTCGCCCTCGCTCCCCTCGCACCCGCTCAAAGAACCCTCGGCGGCGACGGAAGGGCTCCGGTACTATGACTTGACCGTGCAGGGGATACGCAAGGATAAGGCGTATACGAAGAAGGACGGGCAGGTGGCGTGGGCAGGAGGGTGGGCGCCCGAGATGTGGTGGGGCAAGGCGGTCGGGGAGGTGTATCAGGGGCTGTTTTTGGGGATTGGGACGGCGTGAAGACTGTAGTTTGGTTGGGGATCAGGTGGTGGAGGAGACGACGGCAGGATGGAATTGGAAAATGCTTTCTTTTCTTTGAATCATAAAATCATACACGTACAAAATGAATTTCAAAAATCACCAATTAAATGCTTTCAATACCACCTCACTTATTCCAGTACAGTCGCCGCCTCACTGCTCCTTTACTCCTCCCACAAAGCTGGCACGCTGGCCGATCGGCTGCAGAATTCCCACCGCAGATTGGTCATCTGAATGTGTCGCAACCAGTCCTCCCGCTACACTTCCCTTCGGATCGACTTTCAGACCTGAACTGGCAGACTGCTCAAGCGACCTCATCTCGCCCGAAATTGACGCCACTGCCGCCGTGTCGCCGATCTCCTTTGCGATGGTGTGCGCTTCGTTGTAGGAAACGTGTGCGGAGAGCGTGTCGCCGAGCCGGGCTTTTTGTTTGGGCGGGGTGAGGGGTGACGCATCCGGTTCGTGATCATCGACACAAAGCCGAAAAGAAAGGAAGATGGATACACTCACCGTACGCCTTCGCCCTCACAACACCCGCATTGAGCATCCACGCCCCCGTCCCCTCCACCCCTTTTGGCGCATCCCTCCCCTCATCCAAACACATGCTCGCCATCTCAACGCACTTATGCATCTGCCCCGTCTCGAAATAGCACCGCGCCAAGTCATGCAGCAGCCACAGCCGCTCGTCGTGCCCGCGCGGAGTTTGGCCGAGCTTTTGCGTCCAGTACTCGATCGCGTGCGTGTAGTTGTGCAGACGCACGTGAGTTCGGCCCAGTGAGCCTAGAGCGCGGGACGTGGCGGTGGGGAGTTTGTGCGTTGTGGCGAGGGTAAGCTCTGTAGAGTTGGAAGAGGAAAGGAGCATGGTCGATACTCCTCGCGCTCAAGCAACGAAACAGTCCGGCTCGTCACGCCCTCACCATTCTCAAGGTACACGACCGCATCCGCAAAATGTCCCAGCCCCACGAGCGCCTCTGCCGCATCCTCATACACATCGCACACGAGTACTTCCTTTTCTTTGACTTCGCACAGGTCGGCGATCTTGGCGAGGAAAGTCTCGCACATTGCGAGCGCTGGGGCGTAGTTTTCGTTCAACAGGGCGTCTGATATGGCTTGTGTTGTCGTGGAGATAAATTTTTGGTGTGACGTTGGTTGGGAGAGTGCTGATTTGAGTGATCTGAGAAGGAATTGGTTCAGGTCCGTTATGGGTTGTTGTGCCAGCGTCTTATTAAAGTTTACCGTTTCTTTGGTGGAGTGAGCTGCAGCGTCACAGGCAGTGGGGGAGCCTTTGCAGTTCCGTGCGCATCGCTTCGTTTCGGCGTCAGACCAAGTTTCATTTTCTGTGCGGTGCCTGCGTGTTCTTTCTGCTGCTCGCGCTGCTTGGCCTCGAATTCCTAAGGCACGCGAAGACCGAGTGATTGGTCGCTCGACCCACCGGCAAACCCGCGCTGGGCTCTCGACTCACACTCTTTTTGATATTCTCCGCGTTCCGCTTCCGCAACCTCGACGCCTCCCTACGCTGATCCTGATCCGTCCGAGCGTACAGCGGCCTCTCTTGCCGCCAGAACTCGAGCCGTTGGTCCAAGTACTGGATTCCTTGCCGAACCAACGTTGTGATTTCGGGGTTGGGGTGCTGCACGAAGTCTATCCGAGAACGCGTTGTGTAAAAGCAAGACAGGGAGAAAAACTACTCAAATCCAAGTTTCACCCAAGCCCACCTTTATCATTTAACAACGCGTCTAAATACTCCCTGTCCTCGCTCAACTCTCCCAGCAGCAACCTCCCGGGCTTGGCATCATACCGTGCGGTCTGCGTGTCGCCACCCACACTCCTCGCCGCAGACGAGGAGCCAGACAGGGGTCTCGACGACGCCATCATGTCATTACCGCCTCGCTTGGGCCCAGCCGACGACGCGGGACCGATCCGTAACCCGGCCTTGGCGACCACGTCGGGCGAAAGCAGGCCCTGCCGCGTGCCGTGCTCGTAGTTGATCACCCATGCGGCGCTGTCACGGTGCTTGGAGCCGGTGCCGGGGGAGGGGTCGCGGTGGGACGAGTCGAAGGGGCGTTGGACGTCGGGTTCTGTGATGGTTGCGGAAGTAGGGACATTTGAGATCAAGCACCGGGCGCCCCCATCGCAACATCCCTCATTGAGACTGCGACGACTCACTTCCTATAGCATTGTTAATTGCCTCACGTGCTTTTTGAATCCCGAGGCGGAAGTCGGCGGACTCGGGGCGAAGTCTGTTGCCGCGGTGGAAGTACACGAGTGCGAGCTCGAAGTCGCCTGGGTGAAGGAGATTGCAGGGAGCCCCACAGCGCTATAGCTGACTTGTTTACTGACCTTGCGCGTAAAGTGCTTCTGCTTTGTGGTATATGCCCTATCGCCACGCGAGCCATATTAACGTTGCTCAAATGTGGTTTTGATACCTCCACGCACCTTGAAGAAGTCCGGCTGGTCTTTGAGCGACTCCTCCGCATCCTCCAGCGCTCGTGCCGAGTCTCCCATCTGCAGGAAGCATCGCGATCGCGCAACGAGTGTCGCCTTGTCACCGGGTCGAAGCTCCAGCGCCTGTAATCCACACAATCACGATCGCATTCACGGTCAGTGCCACGATCCCGGTCGCGTTACATGCGATCGCGTCCCGCGAGCGAGCCCACCTTGCTGAACGCCTCGATCGCCTTGCCTAGATCCCCCTGCTTGAACAAGATGTCCGCTTCGGCGCTCAGGCTCTGGAAGCTCGAGACTGGCAGCGCGTCGCCATCCTCGGACGCGGTCGGTGGGGGTTTAGATTGGGTTGTGAGGTCCATGGTGGGTTGAGAAAGGGGGGTAATGTTAGAAAGCAATGATGGGTTTTCCAGAATAATGAAATTACTCCCCGCTACACCACGCAGAGGCGGCTGAAAGGTCCTGCAGGACTTGGACTCATTCTTTATGTTATTCCCTTCTTTCATACATAACTACTTGACCGTTTTGCGGCCATTTTGTATCTTCCGACTGGACTTTGTTTCGCAGCCCGTGACGTCCCCTTGATCCGAGACATTGAGGAATTACCACCAACACGGGACTCTGGTTGCTTGTGTGAAGAAGTCCCTGAAGAGGGTGGCTCGTTTGCCATTTTGACCTCGTTCGCAAATCCCTTCATGAAGGCGCAGTAGACCATATCACTCAGAATTTGAAATCCAAAGACAATGAGGAAGTACGACACAGGATTGGTGGATCCAATCTAACAATATTGTGTAACAACAACATCGCAAGGAAATCAAACCCAAAAACGCCTCAACTTTCACTCCCACCAGCTTCCTCAACGTCCAGCTAATGACATCTATCACAGTGACAGCGACTGATCGAAGAAACATTTTGATGGTCGCTGCAAGTTAGGACGGCGGCGCTCCACCCTTGTGTGACGAATTGACTGTTCCCATCAAGACACTGCTTGAGTAATGCTGTCGCAGGTAGTACACGTGCAAAGGGATGAGCCACAGGTCTGGGATCACGGTGGAGGTTACGGACACGCCGTCGACAACGAGGATCTTGTCTGCAACGATGGGAGCGCACAGACGGGGGAGTGCACGGAAACCAGTCATTTAGGGCAGTACCTATGAGCGAATGACTGAGTGATGTGAAACACAGGGGGAAGACAGTAGCTGGGATCAAGGCGTGCTCACGTTTCAAATGTCATAGATGAGAGGATTATCAAACAACCATGGACGGTGCGACCAATTTGTTCTTCTTGGACAGCGCCCAGATTCGGAGAAAGTGCGTCATCCATTTCCAGAGTAGTCCCAGCCAGTAAAAGTGGAATCCAGCGGGGACAGCAGGGTGGCAAGCGAAGTTGTTCGAGATGAATACCAGCAGCTGCGAGCAAAGGAAGTGAGACCGTTGGCCCAATTTGCTTGTGGTGCTATTTCCATGCGCGGGGAATATGGCTTACTGGCGCGATCATGGAATTCACTAGGGAGATCAGGTATAAACCTTTGAGGCCGACAGGAAGCACCGACATGTCCGGGACGAAGCTGAGCAGAACGACAAATTGCGATACAAAGCTGTAAAGATGTAGGCGACTCATGGAATGACGTTGGACGGGAGGTGACTTCATGATCGATCTTCCAAGGTCACTGATGGAAACTCACCTCGCAAGAACGATGGAGTTGACAGCCAGGTTCGATACGACATCGGTGGGGTCGGCATAGAATGCGTCTGACATTTCGAACTACCGCCGGTGATAAATGATCAGACAGCTGACCAGCAAGCCGCCTAATAACCAAGATCAGACAGCTTACTTCTCGATAGCAGATGTTAGAATATAGAGCAGTCGTAGTACAATCCTCTTCCTTGAATTCTTGTTTGGGTCTGCCGGTGGAAGTAACGGGTAGGAAGATGAGACGATTTGTGGTCACATCAGGTAGCAACATTCGCAGCGTCAATATTCCATACAAAAACGAAGAAAAACATTATCTCAAGCTTACAGAAAATAAGCTCAAGTCTTCACGATACTTCGGCACGATGTTGTTGTCCCCTTATTGGCAAGGGACCGGCCAATCATTAGCAGCTGGCCGAATTACGTTCGGTATCAAGACGAGATTATTTGCGTAGACAAGGCTCATAATCTGAGAGCAATATAAATAAGAAACGTCGCGCCCAACTCAGGCGGTGTCCGAGTAATTCATCAATAAATATGCATTGCCTTGCGAAGGTATGTCTCCCACCTGGATGGAAACAAAGAGTACACGTTGTCCTCCACGAATATAGCTATCGTATAAGAAGCACTCAGTGTTCCGTGGATCAGTCGAAAGTACCTGCAGAGGTTACATCAGTTGATCGTAGGTGCTGGTTCTCCCACCTTTCGATCGCCTTTGAGAGCTCCCTCGGTGCACCTTGTCATTGCTCCCTCAAAAATCCTAAATCTCTATATTGCTATCACTTGAAATTCTTTCTTTGCCAACGCGTGGCTCAAACCCACCAGAGCTAACGAGGTCGAGAGAGTGGTGGACACGGCCTTGAATACGCAACTCGACAGTGTCCGGGCATCTTTCTCGCGAATTCAACGTGAATGTGATTGCTCAGTTTTCAAAAATGCCCTGCCATTGGAAGTGCGCGTTAGAATTGAAGTCAATTTACGGCGTTTAAATGCGTTTTGCCGGGTTACGGAGCACGACGTTCACCTTTAAGCGTGGACTCAATCGAGTGTCATATAAAGAGGCCAGTGATCCTTCAATCTCATCGAGCCTTTCGCATCAAGGTCGGTGGGTCCACTTCAATCAACTCGCCAACTCCGGCGACCGCAATGCTTCCAACCAAACCCTTCTCCTCCCATCTCCCCACTCTCCTAAAGCCACACCCAAAAATCTCAGACCGAAAATGGAGTTCCAAGTTGCATCCCTCGTGATGACCTGCGCCGGCACCGCGCTCGGCCTGCGTTTCATTTTCGCCGGAGAGGGCCTGCTCGAAGAATGGGACGTCAAACCCTCACCCGGCTCGCTCGTTATTTCCCGTCGTATCGGAGCCATCTATCTGGGTCTCGCCCTCACCTTCTTCCTCGAACGTAACGCCCCCCCTTCGGAACTCCGCTCTGCAATCTGTTTGGGCACGGCGGCGATATCGGCGTTCCTCGCGGCGTGTGGGCTCGTCGAGTACGGGGCTCGACGGGTCGGGCCTGGTATCTTCCGTTCAGTCATTGCCGAGGTGGTAGGGGCAGCGGGCTTTATCTGGGTGTGGTCGAGGGCGTGATTCTCGTGGGCTGTTGAGATGAATTAATGGAAAGCCTTGCTTTGAAGTGGAATTGCGGTGAAGTGTATCTGGAAAAGTACACGTATTACGGCATGAAACGTCAAGCGATGCTTTATATGTGTGTATACATCTGTTAAATGAACAGATAACTTTTGCGTACGCGAGGTGCCAAAGAATTAATTGCTCGTGATCCCTCAAGCGCCCCTGGTCCTCAGTGTGGTTTTACTTGTGAGATGGAGTGGGTGGTAGACATGGCTTGCAGTACGAGGGGGGTTTGAGTATTGAGTCGAGTAAGGGGAATGAGACGGAGCATCAGGATTGGATAGAACCTGAGGATTCTAGCATGCTTGACAACATACATGCCGACGAGGCAGGACCTTTGCGGTCATGATTCACAGCACTTGCACTAAATGGTCGGCTGCCAGTAGTTCAAATTGACAATCTCGAGCAACGAATTGAGATTTGATTCTCCACCTGTGTAATGTTGTTGAAAGTAATAAAAGTCGACAGCCGAGCAGCACTTGAACACGACAGAGCGACAAGTTGTGGCAAATCGTCCAAGCAGCCACTCTGTCTACTAATGGGTCCATGGGATTGTCAGTGGTGGTGTCCAACGGCCAATCATCGCAGGCAGAATATGACACATGGATTCTGCGCATTCTGGGGAAGACCCCCTTTGAAGAATCCTAGACAACTCGTCGAGCCCTGCAGCGTTTCTTTGGTCAAGGCGGCCAAGGTCAAGAACTTCAAGTTTCGAGTGGACTTTGGGCCTCCCAGACTGGTCTGATGATGACGGCCATGTACCCTTGAGACCCATTCGTTGCGCTGGGTTGAATTGCGCAGCACTCGCGTTTGGGACCTAGAACAGCATGGATAGGTCCTTGTTGGATAAGACAACATGTGAGGCGTTGAGTAGCGAAAGGGCCTCGCGCTTCGTTATCAACGGCACGATCGGTTCAGTTACCGCGGCGCTCTCGAACGGGACGGGAAGAGAAGCATCAGCAAAATACATCTTCAGCTGACCCCTCCCACACGTGCTCGGTTCCGTCGAAATTTTCTGTACACTCTGGCACGTCAACAGAAAATCGCCTAAACCGTTCGCAAGTCCACGGCCCACGAAACGGACACAGCGGTGAGGAAATTGATGACTCGAATAACATGACGTCCAAAAGGCGAGCAAACAGCGAGGGACCGCTGCGCGACGTCTGCCTGCATATCGCCCAGTTGTGCCGAATACCCGCTACCGAGGTCGCTCAGGAGGAGGAAGCAGGCCATTCTTGACTCTTTCCATGGTCGTAGAAGCCGGCGAGACTATAAGTATAAATCTCTTCGCGAATTTTTTCGATATTGTGAAGTGCCGTTGAGCATGCGTTACAATTCGGCCAGCCCATACGATTCCCGACGGTTGGGGTCCCCACGAGGAGTGCGGGTGTTCAGATGGATGAAAACATCCACGGAAGAGGCTGCGATGGCGTGCGTTTAGCGTGGACGATCGAGAAATCGCCCAGAGAATGAAGTTCACAAGAAAAAGGGTTGCGTTACCATATGGTGGTAATCGCATGGAAATCGCTGATTCCCATGGCATTTCCCACTGCTCTACCATCCATTGGCAAATGCGCTCTTTACACGGATGGTAATCCTGGAGTGGTAAACGATCATGGAACACCTCAACATTCCACGGTGGAAAACCTCATGGGAATTTCGGCAAATCTAAGCGTTATACACCACAATGGTTATTTTATTATTGCATGCTATAGTAGTACATCGCTGATTTCTAACCTACTGCTCACCGGAATCGCGGACTTGTGTCTGACAGTTGTAAAGTCACTGTCTTAGTGACCAACACTGAAGACAGTGAACATAAGCAAAACGTGGCATCAAGGGTTACTCGAAAGTGAGACTCACGTGCTGATCGTCTTTCCAACTTGTCCGCGGTATTCCCTGGGGGGTGGATGAGATGAAATATACCAAGGTCAGACCAAGGCGCATGCACTTATCAAAATAGACACTACTAGTCGGAGACGTGACAGAGAACTCACAGGACCGAGAGACGGCACGCCTACAGTCGATCAACAGAAGAAGTTGAGTCAACCGAAGTGAGAATCATCGTTCGCTGGAACCATTGACATTGTGAGAGCACTCTATCACCACGGACAAAGACTGGAATACTCACATTTCCGGGAAGATGAACGGTCTGTCCCCTGTAGTTCCAAAATAGCAGTTCGGACTAATGGGGGAAACAATTGGACTCTCTTGACAGAACGGACTTTCCGAAAGAAAGTTGGTTGCGTGAACTCCACGTTAGCCTGACTTTGGTGTCCTTCATGAGTCGGTTCAGGTTCCGGACAGACGTGGGAAATGGGTGGTATTTGATATGCTCTCCAATGTAATGGTTGTGGAAAACAGACTGGGAATATGGACTGTTGGTAATCGGCGATTTACTAAAAAAACCACGGGCGGTCACTGTAGTGGTAATTTCGATTTACCACCATGGGAAACCGTTTTTCCCAAGGGTGGTAAATAGAATCGTGATAATGCAATGGGAATGAGGCACGGGAATCGGACCCACTTTTTCGGTGGTTCGACTTTCAGGATTTCCACCTGAGCGGACCGAAACCGCCGGCATACGAGCGGGATGTGCGTGAAAAACGCTTTTCTGTGGTTTAGCAAGGCCAGCACGTGGTAGAGAAGCTCGTACGGAAGAGTCCATCGACGTTTTGGGAAAGTTGTTGCTTGGACATTTAGCCGCTAAAATTTGCCGGTGGTAATAACCATTTGGGCCCTTTAATTCTTTTGATATTGCGAAACAAAAAGCCTCTCATGCTATCACTGAGCGTGTAAAGAGGCCCTCTGAACAGTTGATTGTTGTTCCCCGCCTGAACCCTTGGCAGGTTTGCCCGAAGCCCTCCTCAAAACCCGACGAGTCGGGTAACTTCCATCCAAACACCCACATCTCAAACGATGGGCGAAATCTCAGCGTCGATCGTGCCGCCCGACGTCCGCCCAGAGGCGCTGACCTGGCTCTGGAATAACGTCGACCTGTCCATCCTTAAGTCGTGCAGGAATTCAGCAGTCCGCTCGTTGGCCTGGGTCAAACCGCCAAACGGACCCGCGCACTCTCGGGTACGATCCATCGGCGTTGTTTGAAATCACTTTGGTAGGAAACGGAGGTCCAGAGGAAACAGTTGTCGTGAAATACCTAGATCCACTCGTAGCACGTGGTCTCGTTGTCCAAGATAACTTCCTTGTCACCACCGCCCGCCCACGCTCCTTCGCCGCAGCGAGCGTGGTCACCAATAACCACGAACCGCTCAACGTGATTGTCCAGTATCTCCTCACAGGATCCGCTGCACCGGACATTGCATTGGACATCACACTTCGTGGACCAAACAAGGACCATTGTATCACCTTTGGCGACATCATAACAACATCATTCCGCGTACTCAGCTCTCTCATAATGGAGCAGTACAAGAGTCGCGTCATTGCCGTTCTGGAGACGCGCGCGGGTCGTGGGAGGTCGCGCCCATGCCCGGTGAAGCTCCCCATGGAAAAGTGTTTCGGGTGACACAGAAGATTGTGGGGATCACAGCGGAGATCATGGTTTGGTGGTGGGACAATTTGAGCGACACGGCTCGGTATTGGTGACTGAGGTCATGCTCACCGGAGATCCAGCGAAGTGCTACGTTAATATCTCTCACCCACTCTCCACTTGTCGACCCTCTCGGCCCTCACTAGGCTATGGAACCCGACAGACCACGTCTCTCTCATATTCTCAAAGACTTCCAGCCGCTATGTCCCCGGCATTCCCTACCTCGTCAACACTCACCAGGACATTGCCGAATACATCGGAAGCTCACTATCATCTCCGTCGATCCACACATCACGCCCCCGCCTTGAACCGCTCCCTACTCGCGGCGGGTACTGGTACGCCACGCTGGTCCCGACCCCGCTCAAGAGTAAGGTGCCAAACAACCACATTGTCCGCGCGTGGGATCAAGTGCCGGAGGGAGCGGGATCGTCCTGCACAGTTCGTTCTATTTCGGGTCAAAAGGACTTACTGCAGCGAGCCGGAAGCCGGGCGCCATGAGCTGCTACTTTGATGATTTGGGAAAGCATTGTTTGAGGGAGTTTCAGATGATGCCGCACTTTCTGCCACGGCTGTGTGCTGCGTAGGCGCATGGTGGGAAAGATGCTCGGCTTTAGTTTGGTCCGTATTCAAGGATTAAGTGGGGCCGCAGTGCATTCAGTTGAGAGGGAATGTTGCTTATTATATTAAATAAATTGAAGGAGCAATCAAGAGAATTGACCCGATTGCGAAAGCCAATGGGTAGACGGTGAACACGTGAAGTTTCACGTATTCACGCCTTTCCACCCCCCCCCCGCGCTGCATCGCCAAACTTCCCCGCCTACACCGCTTGGGTACTTTGGCTCAGATTGATGACCTCCATCCGTGAATCAATTTGTGATTCACCGCAAGTCGCGCCGTACTGTTGTTGAAAATAATCAAAGGCGTGATCCGAGGAGCATCGGAAGCGGACTTTGACGGACTGACATGCTGCAGCGAGTCTTCTCAAAGCGTTCACTCTGTTCACTAAAGGGTCTGTGGGATTTTCGGTGTCGAATGCCACTCCCCCGGCTGTATACAAAGCGTCGATTCTGCAGAGCCTGGGTAGTCTCCCTTTTTGGATGACTCGCGATAACTCTTCGATTCCTGAAGCACTCATTGGGAAGGGGGAGCCCAGGTCGAGAATCTCTAGCTTTGGGTGTACTTTGGGCCCTCCGTGATCTGAGCTCCAGGAGATGTCCGGTCCCATTATTTGAACAGGGCTGAATTGAATCGAACGTGCATTTGGAAGCAAAAACAGTGTAGACAGATTTTTGCGGTGTAACACAACATGTGACGCGTTGAGCAGCGAGAGGGCCTTGTTAATTGTTATCGAACAGGTTGGTGCTCATCAGAAGGACCAGAGAGAAAGACACAGCACATACCTCCTCATCAGAACGGTCCCACGCGCGTTTAGTTCCATCGGCATTGTCCACCCAGTGGGGAAGGTCGACAGACGAGGCGCCCATAGTGTTCCCAAAGTCTACCGCCCACGAAATCGAGACAACGGTTCGGAAAGTGATGCGCTGAATGGCATGATGACCGAATGGCGAGCAGGCAGTGAGGGCCCGCTTTACAACGTCTGCCATGGCGCCGGGAAGTGAGGTCTTGCTGTCCGAGCCGCACAGGTTCAGGAAACCGGTGATGTGGGTCTCTATCCATGGGTCTGGTTGGTGGACGAAACAACTCTGAAACACGCGCTTGCAGAGTGCCGGTGGTGTCACGATGCCCTCGCCGGAAGGTGCGTCGTTCGCAAGCAAAGTTTGCAGGTCGGTCAACCGAAACCAAGTCCCGTACATATTCGCAGTCGAGGCATTTGTGTCGAGTGAGATGTCAACATCCACGGAAGAGGCTGCGATGGCGTGCGTTTTGCGTCGACGATCGATGATTCCCCCAGAAAATGAAGTTCACCTTTCAGGATTTCCACCTGGATGGCCCGAAACCGCCAGCACACGAGCGGGATGTGCGTAAAAAAGGCTTGCCTGTGATTGAGAAAGGCCAGCACGCGGTAGAGAAGCTCGTACGGAAGAGAGTCCATCGTGGTTTCATACGTCCATATATTAGCCGGCGCAATCAGCCGGTCAATTGCCGCCAGGTGACAATTCATCGACACTCCATCGTCTTGCGGAAATCCTCGCTGAATCTCCAATCCACGTTCACTTTTTGGTCCCGTCTAACTTCTCATCTCTTTCAAACGCGCCCGGTCTTGCAATGAGCCGTAGGACGGATGTCATGAGCTCAAGCCAGAAGGTGGGAGTTCGCTGACAGGCTGGGATTAGGGAACGCAGGAAGTGGGGCCCGCGGGTAACGTAATAGTAATATGCTAGCGGAACGAACCAAACCTTTGCATCAGGAGTGTGGAACTCCCTCACTGCCAGGACATTGTGCAGCCAGATCGATGAGGCAGGTAGTCGATTATTACATTGAATTTAATGAACCTTCAAGATTCGAGAAAAGTGGCCAAATCACCATAGCCAAATGAGCAGAGCAAGAGAGTTGCCAATTAATGGCGTGCGAACGTCAAGGTTCAGTTATTCTCGTGTACCCCCAGGCTCCATTGCGATGTTTCCACTCCTATTTGACAACATTGGCTCGAATTGACATGAAAACCTCCATCCCAGATTCGACTTTGTGATTCGCCGTTAATTTCGTATTGGGCGTCCATTTCGTCCGCCTGTCCATAGTTTTGTTGAAAGCCATCGAAGGCGACCTCCGACAGGCACTGCACACAGACTTTGACGGATCGACATGTTGCTGCAAATCGTATCAAAGCATCCACCCTGTTTGTGAGAGGCTCCGCCGCTCCGTAAAATTGTTGTGGACGTCGAGTGGAGGTGCACAAGAATATACAACCTGTACTCTACGGAAGCCAAACACCCCCTTTGAATAGCTCGAGATAAACCTTCAGTCCCTGCAGCACTCATTGGGCCGAGGGAGCTTATGTCGAGAATTTCAAGCTTCGCGTGTATCTTAAGCTGCTCGTGATCGACGCCCCACATGCTGTCTGGTCCATCTTTCAACAGGGCTGAATTGTACCAAACGCGCATTTGGAAGCAAAAAAAAACATAGACAGGCTCTTGCGGTGTAAGGCAACATGCTAGGCATTGAGCGCAGAGAGGTCATTCAGCTACAACGTAACCGACAGCTGCTATAGATACGTCGCTCATCAACAGAGATAAAGAGAAACAGTGGCAAATACCTCATCCGTAGAGCGTTCCCACACATATTTGATTCCATCGACATTGTCTGCCCACTTGGGGAGGTCAACCTATGGGCCGCCAATGCCATTTGAAATTCCACCGTCCACGACGGAACAAAACGTGACGCGCTGATGACGTAATGATCAAACGGCACGTAGGCAGCGAGCACCCGCTTTACAACGTCCACCATGGTGCCGGGAGGTGAGGTCTTGCTGTCGGAGCCGCACAGGTCTGGCAAACAGAAGATGTCGGTCTCTTCCCGCTGGTCGGGTGGTTGGCGCGAGAAACAATATTGAAACATCCGGTTGTGGAATGCTGGTGATGTCACGATGCCCTCGCCGCAAGGTGCGTCGTTTGCAAGCATTGTTTTGCAGGTCAGTCAAACGAAACCAAGTGCCGTACATATTAGTAGTCGAGGCGTTCGTTTCGAGATAGATGTCAGCATCCACGGAAGACGTTGCGATGACGTGCGTTTTGCGTCGACGATCGATGATTCGCCTAGAAAATGGAACTCACCTTTCAGGATTTCGACCGGGGCAGACCGAAACCGCCGGCACACGAGAGGGATGCGCGTAAAAAAACCCTTGGCTTTGGTTCAGTAGGACCAGAACACGGTAAAGAAGCTCGAACGGAAGTGATTCCATTGGGGATTGGGGATATGTACTGTTTTATTTAGCCGGATTAGCCGTATGTTTGGGCTTGTCCAGACGAACGTCCGGCTGTCTCCTTCAACGTCACATTAAACTCGTCGCGCTCAGTCTACCCCCGAAACCCCGTCGCGAGACGTCCAGTCCACGCTCCCCTTATCCCCGTTCCCCCAAGTTAACTGTGCCTATGACCCGCTGACCATCCGTCGATCTCCATCCTTATCGACCTCAGTGACATTCCTCCCCTTACTCTCACTCCCGTCCTCTCCCCCCCCCCCCCCCCCCCTATCACCCCCCACACTCCCCACACTCCCCGGCCCAAGCACCACTACCGCAACCAGGTCAAGCAAAACGAAACAAACAGCAGCGTCATCACCACCCCGCCCAAAAACAGCGCACGGTCCTGCCGCGCTCTAGACTCGATGAACCGTACGACGGAGGTGGAGAGGCCGAGTGAGTTTGCGATGGTCAGGAGGCGGGAGTGTGTTGACTGGGGAGGGACGGGATTTGTTGGAGAGGAGCGGAAGAGAACGGTTCATATGGAGCGAAGGAGACGTGGCGACGGTGAATACGACCATCACCGACTTGACGTGCAGTCCCGATTCGAGTGAAATATTCCTCCGTCGACAATGCCAGACTTTCTCGTATTTCCTTGCAAGTCCAGTTCCAGCTTCATCCGACCCAGTCCCACGTATATTCACCCCCTAGTCAAGCTCAAAGTTCCACCATCGGTCCAGTTCCCCTCCCTTCACCCATCTCAAACCCACCTTCAACATCCCCCTCTGCTCCGCCAAATCCTGCATGGCGGCGCGGCCCATATCAATGAACCCATCTATCCCTGCTCCTATCCTATGCAACGCGTCCGACTCGTTTTCCGCTCCCCAGTGCGCGAGGGGGTTGATGTGAACCTGGCCCTGGGATTGCGAGGGGGAAGAGGCGTGCGTAGGACGGCGGTGGGTTGTGGTAGAGGAGTCGGTCTGCGGGGTGGGGGTGCGAAGGGTTAGGGGAAGTGGAAGACTGGACGGAGTTCTTTGGTGCCAAACGGTGGCTACTAATGTTCTATAACTCAGGTCCGCCGAATTCTGGTTGACGCAGCGGTCCCGCGCTCCATGTAGCCACCACGATACAAGTGGAGGAGGCTCGTTCGAGTCAAATGCCAAAGCCTTGGAGCCTGTCTTGCAGTCGTCGGCAACCCGGTCTTCGGCTTCCAATACCAATCCAGACATCCCGAGGAAAGTAAGATGAGTGGAAAGACCGAAAGGAGCACTTCCGTGTCATGTGGCAATCGACGTCCACTTCTTGCGGCAGTCTCCAGTCTTCTGGCGCACCCTCCTAAAGCCGCCCAAAAGCACCCAGGCGAGGAAATGGAAAGGAAACACTCACGGCAGAAGTGAAACCACGACTACCGCTGAGGAGTTCTTCTCGTTGCCGTCGTTGTTCTTGCAGCTTCGAGGGGACATGAAGTCGTTTCAAAAAACCGCTCGGCTGTCTTCACCCGCCAGCACTCCCCACACAGGACTCCCCGCCAGCTTAGCTCACTTTCGCTTGTTGCTCCTGCGCCTTCAGTCTATCGTGCAAGTTCAGTATCAGCCTGTACTCTCCCACCAGTCTCGACACCGTTCTGCCGCCCAATGTCAGTCAGCACTCGCCATCACACCTCCTCCCCCGACCCATAGGAAGACTCACTCACTCTTGCGCGGCCTCCCGCTTCTCCAGCACGATCTCCCTGCGTGCGGTCGCCGCTGCCTCGTCGAGCGATCGCTTGAGCGTGCCCAGCGATGCCGACGTCTCGAGCGACGGAAACGTGCCCTGAGTCTCGCATGATTCTAATTCGGTGCGTAGTGATGTCGTCCGCTTGTCCAGACTCGTCAGAAGCCGTGTCAATGCCATTGGTTGAATGTCTGCTGTGGTCCGATGTTCAGGTGGGGAATGAGCAAACCGGCCGTCTCTCCTACCCCGTGCGTGCGGACTAAGATTCATGACCTGTACGGGTCGGAGGCTGGAAGAGATGGAGCACAATCGGGAGGCGGAAGGAGGAAAGAATAACATTGTCCAGTTACACATGGCTGGCAAGCCCAAGCTACCGCAAGGCGCTGGAACACGCCTTTGCAGTTCGACATCTTCTTCAGCGGTTCCAAGGGTGCGGAATCTTCCTGTCCCCATTTCCTTGAAACTGCCTGTATCAATGCGCTTTGAGTACGTGTGAAAACTGCGTCTCCTTTCATTCGGTTTGATCTCACCCGTGCTCCTTCGTCGCAATTAGTTTGGTTATGCAATGTGGTCCGTGGCGGCACGTTATCGATTGCGGACGTCAAAATTGCAATCCAGGAACTTGCGTATTACGCCTGCAGCTTCACGCCTTGCGACTGAATTGGAGAGGAAGTGCGTTATGGTGACAAGTCGGCAGGTGTGATGGACGGAACAAACGGGAAGGAGAGATGTGCTCAAGGGGACCGGAAGTTACCACGACATTTGCACCAGCACAGTATTCATTTGTTCGTTAATCTATCATGACGTCTATTTTTGAATAAAAACGTTTGGCATTTGGCGATATCACTACCAACATTATTCTACCAAATTAAATACCCCAAAGAGTATGAAGTTTCCCTTGTGAGGCTGCCTTTTGTTTCTCTGTACTGCATCCAAATTTCGGCTGAATTTTCATGGGTTTCGAACTCCCTCTCTGCAAAACCACCCAGGATTTCCACCCATGTAGCATATGCATTTCCCATCACACTAAATTTTGCATGGGAAATCGCAGATAACGATCCAATGTTATACGGCCAAAGAGTCCTGACGTGAGCAGAGGTTCGGTCAGAGTGGTGTCCCCATCGCCCATCGTAGCTAGCGTGTGTTCCATCCCCACGACTGACAGCGAGTCGGCAAGAATTTGTTTTTCAGTCCGCGTACTGTGGGTATTGCATAAAGTAAGTGTCACTCTTGTCGTATCGAATTATTCGCATTCCATCCTCCACAATGTACTCAGCGCACTCTGTGAAGCTTTAGTTCAGCGATATCAAAAAGATCCTGGCGAACTGGGAGACCTTTTCAGGCACCTTTCTTCTCGGTTTACCAAATACCTGGCAACACAACTGAGGACACCTTTCAGGTTCGTTGCTTCCCACTTCGCCTCAGATTGTCACCAGATTTGCATCAGCCATCAGGCAAGCCGAGGACGGACATCCAGCCCGTTATTGCTAGTGATATTGCCATCATGCAGGACGACGGATGGTCGGAGGGAGAGAGGAGTGCAGACGGGAAAAGGCAACGGCCAAGAATATCCAAAGGTAAACTCTGATTGCCCTACATCAGCTTGTGATGCCTGCAACAGCAAGCGCGACCGATGCGATGGGGGCAAACCTTGTAGCAAATGTCGGGAGCGGAAGCTCGTGTGTTCTTATTCCAGGCTGCGTATTGGTAAGTCTCTGAGAGTTCCAAGCGATCTCGCGATGCCATCTTTATCAAAGACGCTTGTTTGACAGGACCGGGTCCTCGCAGGGGCTGGCTGGAGCAGCTGAAAGCGAGATTTATCACCGTCGAGGCTTCCCTGCAGGGATCCATGGACGAAGCTATGGACATCGTCGCACCGGGGACATTCAAGCGCGACCCAATTCCCGAACGGAGCATCTCAAAACCTCGGGACGTGATCGACGGGGTCTTAGAAAACCTGGAAATTACGGTCGCTGCGTTCCGCGAAGAAGTCTGGAAGGCCCGCGGGACTTTAATAAGCCACTCTCCGCCAACCTCTGTGTCAGCTTCTTTATCCTCGCCTTCTCAAAACATTGCTTTCCTTCAGGTGCCTCACTTCACTGAAGCAGAGGAGATTGGGACCGCTCTGCCCATATCGAATTCCCTTGAAACCGTCTCGCGGATGTCGCTTGGCCATGGGAGGGATCTATGGCAGTAGCTACCCGTGGATATTCTCCGGTAACAACGGCATCACCTTCCAGAGATTACAAACTAGAATCCCCGGTATCAACATTGTTGCGACCAGTGGACCTATTTGCGGATTTACCACCTCTTCCACCTCTGGAAACATTGAACTCACACGTGATGCAATTTTTCGACTACAGCTGGAAATTTCGCTTGGCGCGAACGTTAAATATGATCCACAGACCAACGTGAGAAAACACTGAATCGCCAACACTTGCACAGAAGCTGATCTATTCTCTTGTAAGGTTTCTTGCGACTCTTTCCACACAATCCCCGCTCCCACTCTTTGTAGTCCAAAGTATTGGAGCTTACAGCTCTCCCGAAAATCCAACTGCATCCAAACGAGCGTCCACTGCATTTTTCAACCGTTGCATGCGGATCTTACAAGACATGCCCCAGAACGTGGCCAACGACGTATCTTTTATCCAAGCACTGCTCCTCATGATTCAACACACTGCTGGCTTCGACATCTCGCTTGCTCGACAGTTTGTCGAGCTCGCGACCTCAAAATCCCGTCAATTGATGCTGCTGACGGATCCCAGCATGCTACCCAATCATCGCATCCAAGAGCTCCCTGGAAGCACTGGGTGGGTCAAAGACGAGGAACGGAGGCGGACAGGTGGGTCTAGCTGCCTTGCATATTCCCCCCCCAGCATCAGTTTCCCAAGCGCAACGAACAAATTCAGGATGGGCTCTCTTTGGGGCTGACAGAATCGGCAGCTTTGTGAACAATTCACCTGCCCTTCTCTCCGACGAGGAGCTGAAGCTTCAGCCACCAGCGTCGGAAGAGTTATGGGGTTCCAACCCGTCTTCTTCGACTTCGTCATCACACGCATTCGCCAGCTCGGTGGCATCTCTTGGACCGCTCGAGCCGCTGTACATTGTCGGACAGGCCGAAACTTTACGAAGCCGTGATTGGAGTGAGGATAACCTCGTCGTCACCTGATTTGAGCGAATCTTGGAGACGTGGTACAAGCTGTTGTCTGCAGACTCTACATACACCCGAATTGACGCCAGCTAAGGCCAGAGCCCTCCTGCTTTATCACTCGACATTCGTGATACTTCACAGCCCGTACAATTGTTTGAACATGGATCCAATTTGGTTAGCCAGTACAAGATTCCGGAAAACTCTGGAACACGCCTTTGCAGTTCGAGTGCTTCTTGAGCGATTCCTTGGGTGCGGGATCTTCCTCTCTCCATTTCCTTTGAATTGCATTTATCAATGCGCTTTGAGTATGTGTGAATTGCGTCTCCGTGTACTCGGTTTCAGCTAACCTGCCCTCTCTTTCGTCCTAAAGTTTGGTTGTGCGACGTGTCCTGCGGTGGTGCGACATCAACAGCTGACGTCAAAATATTACTCGGCGTGGTGGCCTGAGCCATCACGTCTATCGACTGAATTGGAGCGAAAGTGTCTTGCGGTGACAAGTCGGCGTGTGTGATCAGGTACTGGGTTATTGGAAGACCGGTGTTAATCATTGATCAACAACCGGAAGCTGTCACGACAGTTGTACCGAAAAGTTATTTCATTTACCAATTATCAATGTACTTATCAATTTATCGTGATGCCGTTTCAATCTTACGAAGTGTGGTACCATGACATGCCAAAGTCTTGACCTAATCTTCAGTAGCAGCAGGGATATAGACGTGCAATATGACGCTGGCGCCGCTGGCTGTTGCTTTCGTCATCACTTCTCGCCCTACCTTCTGCATATGCTTGCCCTCGATTTCTCTCCTTCAACTAACTTGTGTTTTTAATTTCAAGTTTGATTTGAGAAATTGGGGGCAAAAGAATGAAGCAGCTTCCAGAGTTGCAAAAGCTGTACCGTTGAATTATGTAAGCGCTTCCCGCGGGGGTCAAAATGTTCCCGTGGTGTCGGCACTCAATAAAATTTAGCCCCCAAATTGCATAGGGCCTCGGCTACACAATTCCGTAACTTCCAACACACTGCAAATGCGGGAACAAGAATATTCGGAAGAAGAATCTGGGGGAGAGTGCAAAAAGCGGAAAATATCGAGAGGTGTGTTGTACAACCTTCATACGTTTCTTTGCCGACACTCAACCAACCCCGCGCAATCTTCCTTGTTCTTCTTAACCAGCTTGTGATGCCTGCAGCACCAAGCACGCCCGATGCGATGGAGGCGAGCCTTGCAGGAAATGCCGGGAGTGGAACTTGGTATGCACATATCAACGGCAGCGTCTCGGTGAGGCTCTCGGACAGTCCCAAGCACTGATTCCATGAAATATTTATCGAGGCTTCTGTTTGATAGGGCAAGGTCCTCGCAGAGGCTGGCTGCTCCAGCTTAAGACCAGGTTTATAGCCGTCGAGAGTTCGCTGATGGCGTCAATGGACGAAGTCATGGACTTGGTCGCGCCAGGAACGTTTAAACGGGATCAGATTCCGGATAGAAGCAGCCAAAAACCTCGCGATGTGATCGATGGTGTCTTGGAAAACCTAGAAATCGCAGTTCAAGCGTTTCGCAACGAAGTCTGGAATGCTCGCTCGAAGTCGTGGAAATCTATGTCCATCCCGTCCTTTTCTTTTGCACTTCCTCAAAACAATGCTTGCGTTCATTCCAACTTCTCAGAAACAGAATGTGTCAGGTACATCAAGTTGCGGCCTGCGACGTCTTCCCTTCCAACAGGGAACCTGCCGGATGTCGCTTGGTCATCGGAAGAGGAATCTGTGGATACATCGAGCCATGGATACTCTTCGTTGGCGACGGCATCAGCTTTGGACCATGACAGTTCCTCGACTGTGTCAACATTGTTGCGACCTGTTGAATTATTCGCTGCTCTGCCACCACTTCCATCACCAGAAATAATCAACTCGTATGTGACACAATACTTTGACTACAATTGGAACTACCGCTTTACACGAACACTTAATCCGATACACCGACCCACGTAAGAAAACCACATTGAACTGGGATGGTTGAGAAAGCTGACATTTGTTCTGAAAAGGTTTCTTGCAACCATAACAAAGCAATCACCACTCCTGCTCTTCGCTGTCCTAGCAATTGGGGCTTTAACCTCGCCGGAAAATACCATTGCGTCGAAACGTCAAGCTTCCGACGTATTTTTCAGTCGTTGTATCAAGATTTTGCAAGAACTACCTGAGACCGCAACCAACAACATATCATTCATTCAATCATTGCTCTTAATGTGCCAGTATTGTTACGGATTCGATACTTCCCTTTCCGAAAAATTCATACAGCTCGCCATCACAAAATCCCGTGAATTGATGCTCACGACTGATCCCAGCATGCAACCAGATCACTGTATTCAAGAGATTCCTGGGAGCCCGGAGTGGATCAAAGAGGAGGAGCGGAGGCGAACAGGTGAGACAAATATGCAGTCGTTTCCCTGACCATTANACGTTTTACCTTCTAAAACAACAATTCAGGGTGGGCGCTCTTTGGGGCTGATAAAATCGGCTCTTTCTTCGNTAGTTCGCCTCCACTTCTCACCGATGAAGAACTGAAGCTTCAGCCGCCTGCNTCGGATGATATTTGGGAGTCGAACCCCTCTTCTACCCCTCCATCATCACTTCTTCGGAACCCTTATTCCTGCCCTGTGGCATCCGTTGGACCTCTCGAAC
>KQ965802.1:124553-137497 GCA_001574975.1 Gonapodya prolifera JEL478
TTCTGAATCTGTGCGACATGAACCGCAGTGGCGAGTTCGAGTGGTGATGGACCAGGAGGAGTGGGGCGTGGGATGGGCCTTCGCCGATGTGATTCTAAGGTGCGAAGAAAGTCTTTGTTCGGATTTTCGCGAGCAGTGTCGATTTTGGAGTTGGTGACTCGGGCGCCGTATGCGAGGAGGAGGCGGACAATGTTCAAAGACATAGAGGTCGGTCAACTTCTCCCGGTGATTGAGTTCGACTACGCCACCTCTCGGGCTGATGGTGAGGCTGCTGCTGGTCGGTCTGTCAAATTCGCTACCGAGATGCTGAAAGTAACAAATGTCTCCTTTCCCCGTGTCCTATCCCATCAGAAGATTGTGAACATTTGAGTGTGGCGCGCCAAAACCCTCGGAAAATCCAACGAGACGCCATCTACACCGCTGCTTTCACCCTTTTTATGGAGGAAGAAGGATTTTCGGAAGAAGAGAGGAGAGGAGAGCCGAAAAAGCGAAGGATACCAAAAGGTATCGCCTCCTATTGAACTCAGTCAACCTTCCAACTTCTTCAAGGATGATTTTTTTTACGTCAGCGTGCGATGCCTGCAACAGCAAGCACGACCGATGCGATGGAGGTGAACCTTGTAGCAGATGCCGAGAGCGGAACTTGGTATGTTCATATGAACGGCTGCGTATCGGTGAGTCTGTCCATCCCAGGCGATGGTGCGATTGTATCGTTAACACAGGCGTTTATCTTGCAGGGCCAGGCCCTCGGAGGGGCTGGCTGGAGCAGCTGAAAACGAAATGTATTACCATCGAGGCTTCCCTAATGGCAGCAATGGACGAAATTATGGGCTTGGTCGCGCCAGGAGCGTTTAAACGGGACCCAGTTCCCGACAGAAGCAACCATAAACCTCGAGACGTGATCGACGATATCCTGGAAAACCTTGAAATCACTGTTTCCGCTTTTCGCAACGAAGTCAGAAAGACGAATACGAGGATGAGGCATTATACGCCCACGACCGTGGCCTCTTCATGCACACTCCGTCAACGGACTCCTCCCGTTCAGCCGCCGAGCGTCATCGAAGAAGAACACTTTGGGGCCGGCGCCATTGATCCGATGCCGGCTTCTCATGAAACAGAACTGAGTTTGCGTGATGGCGCTTTGCCATCGAAAAATGGATCCGCGGATACTATTGCAAAAGGATGTTCTTCAGTGGCAACAGTTTCCACATTGGATCTCGACGGACTCTCTTACGCGCCTTTCATGTTGAGACCTCTTGGATTGTTTGATGATTTGGAACCACTTCCGCCACCAGAAATAATGAACTCCCACGTGATGCAGTTTTTCGGCTACAATTGGAAATACCGCTTTACGCGGACGCTGAATCCAATCCACCGACCAACGTAAGGAAACATTCCGTTCATTACTTCTAACGAAGAAAGCCGTCATGACCCTTTACTCGAATAGGTTCCTTGCGAATATCTCGACGCAGTCACCGCTTCTGCTGTTTTCAGTGCTGACGATCGGAGCATACAGCTCGCCAGAAAATGCACTCGCATCGAGACGTGCGTCCAATTCTTTTTTCAATCGCTGCATGCGGATCTTACAACACATTCCAGAAAATGTGGCCAACGACATATCGTTCATCCAATCATTGATCCTGATGTGTCAACATTCTTCTGGCAGCGATGCTAGTATTGCTCGAACGTTCATCGAGCTCGCTGCAGCCAAATCCCGCGAGCTGATGCTGACCACTGACCCTAGCATGCTACCCGACCACTGCATTCGAGAGCTTCCTGGAAGTCCTGAGTGGATAAAAGAGGAGGAGCGGAGGCGAACAGGTGAGTCAAGTGTATCATCCCACGTCACCGCACACGTTTCGACATGCCAATCTCGAACAATAATTTAGGATGGGCGCTTTTTGGGCTCGACAAAATTGGTAGCTTTCTCAACAGTTCGCCACCCGTTTTCTCTGACGAGGAGCTCAAGCTTCAGCCACCTGCTTCTGACGAGATTTGGGGTTCAAATCCCTCTTCTACTCCGCCGTCTTCCCTTCTTCACAATCCATTTGCCAACCCTGTGGCGTCCATAGGACCTCTGGAACCTATTTACATAATTGGCCACACTAGAACTTTGCGCAATCGCAATTGGACCAAAGAGCATCCCGTCGTCACCGAATTCGAGCGAATTTTGGCGGTGTGGTACGAGACATTCTCCAAAGATGCCAAGACGGTGCTGACGCCACAAATGCTCGAGCCCTCCTTCTTTATCACTCGACGTTCGTTGCGCTCCATAGTCCGCAGGATTGTTTGAACTTGGATCCAACGTGGATGGCAAGTGGAAGTTTCCCAAAGGCTCTGGAGCACGCCTTTGCGGTGCGACAGCTACTTCAGCGATTCAAGGGTTGCGGGATCTTCCTATCGCCGTTCCCTTTGAATTGCATCTATCAGTGTGCCTTAAGTATGTTTGAGTGCATCCCCTTCTATTTACTTCCGACTTACAAACCTCACTTTCCGCTCAGTTTGGTTATGCAACATTGTCGCGGGTGCGGAGACATCTATGGTCGATGTCAAAATGGCAATCCAGGAGCTGCAATATTATTCAGCATGGTGGCCTGAAGCTTTGCGACTTGCGACCGAATTGGAGAGTTTGTACAATATGGTAAGAGGTCGTTTTGCGTGAGTGGAAGGGGGCTGCACGTCTTGAGTGATGTTGAGCGGAAGAGGTCCACGTACGGGGAAGGATTAATTAAGACACTGCGACGGCTGAAATTGCACCGGAACATTGTTGTTATTTCTTTTCAATTTATTCTTCAGTTGTCTTGTTGTTATCGTGGACTTGAGGGAAAAATGGCGAATATGATAACTTTACTACACTATGAATATGGCAAGCATCATAGCGTTTGTCGTAAGACACATACTCTTACGCGCTGTTGCTGATAGGTTGCGACCAAAAATTCAAGTACTTGTCCGAAGTCATTGAACCAGAATGAACCAGCTCCAGAAAGGACCAATCAAGCCGCTCGCTCGCAACTCTTTGATGTCGGTGCAAGCTCTTTCGATCGGACTTCCTCCTTGTGATCGTCCTCAAACTGGGAAGAACTCGGGGGGGGGCATGCAAGGCGACGATTTGACCACATCAAAACTGGAAGGGGAACGATACTTTCGGCTCAGGAAGCCTGATGAGAGGTTCAAGAAATGGTGCTGGCTGACGATGCGCTGTCTCTGAGGACGGTATTCGACGTGCCGGTGGGATGGCGGGGAAATTCAGTTGAGGTGCTTATGGGAGGTACGAAGGCCAGGAAAGTGGACGAGGTTGTTAGAAAAGTGGAGGAGCGGGTATCATATGGGCTTTCGTCCGGATTGCTTGGCAGGTGTGTATCCTCCTGCGCAGCTGGGAGGTCAGGTGGTGTCCATGGCTGCCCAGCATCGTCGGCTGGGTTCACTCGTCGTCAGAAGACTCAATCCAGAGTCTACTTCCAACACTTACATGAGCGTCTACTTTCGGGGGGTCGTCGTTCACTGGCCTCGCCTGACGCACCGCTCGGGATTATGTTTGATGTTCCGGAGTGCGATTGGAGATTTTCACCCCCGACCGGACTCGAGGGTGGTGCTTCTATGTCTTGTTCGGATGTTTTTGTCTTATCGAGACCGGCCGACTCCTCGATTCGGAGGAGGGCGTCCTGACAAGTCCTTTGGCGATGGCGATTCATGACGTCTGGACCGTGGGTCCCAGTCAGTGACCCTCTGTTCACAAGCAAAAGCTCGACTGAACTCGTACCTTTCCTGGTAAACAGCTTCCTGCAGTCCGGGCACAGATACGTCCGCTCTCGCGTGCTTCGCTTGTCACTGGATGCGTTGACAGCATCCTCCGGCGCATGAACTATTCCACGCGAATCAGCCGTCGATTCACCCGGATTCCGTTTCTTTGACGCAGCGCGCGTTGTTCCTCTCGATGTCGACGCCGTGTTTGGGTTTGGGAAGCACGTCGATGTGAGGAAGAAACCCTAAACGCGTTGGAGTGACTCGGTTACAACCCTCACTTCGACCAAACGCTCGGAGTCCACGCTACCTGCCGTTGGGCGGTGGCTTTGGATTAATGTTCCTCGGAGTGAGTGTGTGGACCTTGCTGCGGAAGTGAGGAGTTGGGTGCTAATATATCGGCTTGTTTGCTGTCCGGGTGACCCGGGCAGCGAAGCGGATCGCGCCAAAAGTAATCCACCATTTGTTGACTCCCAGGCGTGGTCGGACGCTTGGTTCTGGGTGTTCTGTCGCGAACGGTTCGGTGAGTTATCGGGTCTTCTACTTTGGCACCGCCAAAGGGAGCCCCGCTCGATTCAAAGATGACGTCTGTTTAACCAACGGGAGTTCCTTCACATACTTTCCAATTTCCACTCCGAGCAAATCTGCGTTCTCGCCGACGTGATTTACCTCGGCAATGCTTCCACCGTGTGCTTTGGCAAGGGAAGCAATTTGTACAACTTTAACCCAGTTTAACGCTCACTTGTTTTGTATCTATTTTCTGTGTACTCCATGTGGCAAGCGTACCGAGAGCATCTTGGGAGATGTGGTGACCTGCTCTGAGAGGAATTGTTATTCCGCGTATTCGTACATAGTTACGTAATGCTTCCAATCCTTAGCTTTGCGATTATTGTCGTTATCGGGATGTATCAAGAGCAACCCGTTATTACCCATCCGCTATCAACTCTTACGAAGTTCAAATGCAAATGCAAATCTACACGTGGGCGTGTCAAGTTAGATGTATGCATCTGACAGTAGATTGCGAGTGGAAAACTTCCATAACAGAGAATGGAAATTATTCGATCCCACATTGGATGTGCCCTTGGATGGTTAAAATCTGCGGTCACTCACATGTTGTCGGTGGACAACTCATTACTTCTGAAAAACGGAAGTGCTGACGAGATGGCAGCATCGTCCGGTGATGCGCAATCGCTTCCACTGCCTGCGACGATACTGGCCTTACCCCTCGAGACCTTGATCGACATCGCCCACTTTCTTCCAATCGTTTCCCTATTTCACCTTGCGTCAACCTCCTCCAAGCTTAAGCATATCATTTTGTCGCCCACAACATGGAAGAGGACCCGATTCGACTTCTCCGAAGCCGGGTTCGGCTTCCGCGATTTGGGCTTCGAGAATTTCTTCGCGACTACGGGGGAGCTCATAAGCTTCAGACTTGAAGATGAAATCGATGGGTGCTCGTGGATACGGTACCAGGTACATGAACTGGTTTCTGGATATATACGGAGTGGGCCCGGCGACATTTGATTTTGTCCACCAGCAAATGCCGAATGTCACGTACAGTTCGGCAAAGTTTTGCGTTCTGCTTGATGAAAGAGCCCTGCGTCGCTACACTCCATCGCTGACAGAAGAACTGCATGAGCTCCAAGCTCTCCAGTTGATTTTTGAAGTACCAGCGTTTGCAAGACTCCAACGGTCTTTGACGCCGCATGTTGATGGAGCTCTGGACGAATACAGTGATGTTACAGTGGTGAGGGAGAATGCAAAACTGCTTTTACCCGGTCTCGAGATCCGTCCTGTGCTCTGCTCATCCAGCGGTCGGCACAGAGCTGCACAGGATAAGAATTAAACCCCAACCAAAGCGAAGAGTGTGCAAGCAATCCATACGCAGCGCAGCGATGCTTTAGATGCCTGCACTCGGCGACATGCAGGGACTGCGGCACTTTCTACCCAGAGGCACGATCTGGAAATGGATTTGCACTCTCCTGGTACGAGATGATTGTGATTGTTGTTGCAATTGCAATCGTGAGATGTATCGGTGGTGCAGTGGCTGCATACCGGAATGGGTGAAGTGCACCGATCGCGATTGTCTCAAGGAGATGTGTGGCGTATGTTCTGAAGACAGTTGTTGCAGTTGCGGCGAGGGTCCGTTCTGCCAGGCGCACCTAAGCGATGGTAACGGAGATTTTTCGCATTGGAAGACGTGCAGGGCTGGTGTCGATCATGCTGGGTAGGAAGACGTGGAGGGATCATGAACACTGTGATTACAAATTAAAGAAAACCGTCCTGAATGATGAAAAAGAGAGTTAGTCAGTCCTTCAACGTATATTTCGAAGTGCCTGGCAAAACTATTTTCTAATAATCTGGCTTGTTGCGCCCCTCAGCGGCTTCCTCATCACACTGCTCATTGTTTACAAGAACAACAGTCGTCTCACCACAACTCAGGAAAATAAAAAATCTGAGAGTTCCAGTTTTCTGCTGTTTTGATACGTCACACTCACTGCATAAAGTATTTGCGTGCGCGTCTCCTTGTCAGTCACGCAGGTGAACACCCAGTCAGCCTCTTACAACAAACCCAACAAGGTAGCGCAAAAGGAGGAACTGTTTCACTGAAGGATTGCCAGGTAGGCGGTGGCTATGCGACTAGGGATCATAATGTTACGTATTGCCTCGATGTCCTGAGATTATTCGGGACCCAATCTTGTATTTAACTCGGTGGGGCATTACCGGAATCCGTTCATTTGTAGAGCGTTTGACTGCGCTCTATTGATTCCCTGGACTTCTCTTTTGCTTGTTCTTGTGGCCCTCGATGAGGCTATGGTGTCCCCTCACTCCCACCTGTTGGCGGACCCCATGGTTTTTTTGCACGATGCAAAAAGAGCCTCAGCGGCTGATCATCATACCTTTCTTAAATACTCGGCGTCTTCTGGCATGCATCCAGATCTTCAGCCATGCGCGTATTCCGGCCTTCGTGGACTGCCGCCTCACTGGCGATTGCGGTGTCGTCGATCACGACCACTCTAGCACCCGTTCTCGCCGCTGGTCCAATATGGCCATCGCCTCACGACGCGATCGAAACCCACTTCTACCAGATGACGGGCCTTTTCCGCACCGGTATCATCGACGGCGTCTCTCCGTGCGCCTTCAGCTCCTCGGGAAACGGCCGCGTCGCAGCCGCTGAATGGGTTCGCACCGCGTTCCACGATATGGCGACTCACGACGTGCAGGCGGGCACGGGGGGGCTCGATGGATCCCTTCTCTTCGAGATGGAAAGGGGCGAAAATGGGGGGGACGCTTTCAACGCGACTTTCAAGTTCTTCCGCAACTTCTACTCCTACAAATCTTCTCTCGCCGACGTCATCGCTTTGGGTTTTGTCACTTCAATTGGCTCTTGTGGGGGAGGTTCTCTCCCTCTCCGGGTTGGCCGCGTGGACGCCACTGTGGCAGGGCCAGAAGGAGTTCCGAAGCCAGACGATCCTCTGGACGTGATGACCCAGAAGTTTGCTCGAGCAGGATTTACGGAACCGGCGCACTTTATCACCTTGGTCGCCTGTGGGCACACCCTCGGCGGCGTCCACGGCGAAGACTTTCCGACACTCGTTCCACCCTCTGCCGGGATCCCGAATAACTTTTCACACTTCGACACGACTGCTGCTGTCTTTGACAGTCGCGTGGTAACCGAGTATGTGAACGGGACAACTTCAAGCCCACTGGTTGTTGGACCGGACCCTTCATTGCGATCCGACCTTCGACTGTTCTCGTCTGACAAGAACGCAACCGTGACCTCCCTCGGGGCACTTTCGGCGGAAGATTTCAAGGCGAAGTGCGCCGCAGTGTTTTCGAAGATGCTTGACACCGTTCCAGCAGGGGTGCAGTGCGTGATTGTTGCTCGTCTTCCTGATCTACTATGTGTCCAAACTCACACGAATTCATTACAGACTTTCTGAGCCTCTCCAGCCGTACGAGCTCCGCCCCATAAAGCCGCTCTTCGGCGTCTTCAACTCCACTCACCTTGCCTTCTCCACGAACTTGAGGATTCGCCAAAAGGGACGCGGTACAATCGCAGCAGTGACAGCTCGTTTCGCTGGCTTAAATGGAACGTGCCCCAGTATCGAATCCGGAGGATGTGAGGTGGAGGCCACGCCGCAAAGGTTTGCCGGTGGTGTCGGCACAGGTGGATCACCAATGGAAGTATTTGAGGTGAGTGTACTTGGTGTGCAATATGCGACGCAACGTCACCTGACCTCACACAAACTCTGCTCAAATCAGTACTGGACTGCATCTGTCACCTATAGCGCCAATATTTCGATCACTTCGTTCCTGACCACCTTGACTTTCGCCGATAACACGACTGAAGTACTCAACAATGGGGGATTAGGATATCCTATTAGCGATGCAGTTATTGTGGACAACACGCTGAGCTGCATAAAACCAGTCAACGCATCGAACACGAGTGGGGAATGGCTCGTGACAGTTTTTGCTTCTGTGAGTTGCTCCTCATTTTGATTCTATAACAATTGTTCTTGACTTCTTTCTGATCTCCAATACGAACACCCAAATTGTAGGTTCGAAAATCGCTCGTGTGTGAACGACGAGTCATCCTGAAGGGTATCAGTGCCGTTCCTGTTCTCGGACTGCCCATCCCTCGCCTGGACACAGTCATTCATTACATGACTCCTGTAGACCTTGCAACACCTGCCTCTGCGACTGCCAATGCTGCTGGGTACAAATTATTTACGGGAAACTTTACTGTTCTTGGTGACGGGCTAGCTAACTCTCATTTCGAAGTGGGAATCGATGGAGTGGCGATGAATGAGTACAACAGTGTCCAGGCATTGAACAGTTGCAGCTGAAAATTTCCCAGTACATGACGTAGACTATCTATTTATTGCGAGTCTGTATTAAGCGTAGCGAACAAAAGTACGAAACTGACATGCGCTTATGAGGAAAAGCGGTCCGATTTTGTGCACTTTTCGTCTGTCTGTATTATAAAAATGTGGTTTAACACGTCAGCTCTTGAGGTGCGCTTCTGCCCCAATGGTATTAATTCGAGCTTAGCAAACTAATCGCCAGTGTCTGTCCCAACAACATGTCACTGCCTTCGACGGATTCGCGTCATCTGGATTGCAGTGTTGGAAAGAGAACTTCGCGATCGCCAGACTACAAAAGTATATATCGCCAAACCAGCTGGATAAAGTATATCAACACAACATGCATTACAGTTTTGGAAGACAGATCCACATGTGACCATGTATTTGGACAAATGCAAGCGGGGAATACGGTCTACAAACCCATTTGATCGGCAGGCCGCGGCACAGCCGGGATTACTGCCAATCACAGGCGAGCTTTCGGCGCGCAAACAGTCTTTCTTCACTTTGACGTGCCTCGTAAAACAGTTTTCGCATTGCATGATCCTTCAACACTGGATTGACGTCAAAAGCTTCTTCCCATATGCTGATGATAATTTATCATATCTACTCACCGATTAATGATGGAGTACAACGCCCCACATCTCAGGAACAAAACAGAACCCGAGTATTCATGTCTCTTTATCCGAACGTATACTTGGAAGTTCTCAATGTGTTCATGTGCCAGTGCCTCTGGGTCAACTCAGGAATCTGAGAGGGTGCGCCAAAAAGAGGTACTCTTCGCAGGGTCGCACGTGGCTGGCACTGACTCGTTCAAAATGAAGATCTGGGTGCAGTGTGCATCAGACCACCTTGAACCTCAATCCACAACCGGTCCCACACGCAGTCAAAGGTCGCTCTGGAATCCTCTTTCCTTCCTTCGATGCCGTGGCTCTCAAATAAACTTCGTTGTCCCTTATCCCTGCGCATGCTTGCATCTTTTTGCAAAGGGCAAACCTTATCCCGCCGGCTCAAGTGCAGTGTATCGCAAATTTTTTGCAGGTGCGGAGACTGACAACCCAAACCCGCATTATTAAAAAGGCTCAGCGTTTTCTAGCATGCAATCAGTCCTCCGACCGTGCACGTATTTGTGCTCTGTCGACCATCGCGTCACTGGCGATCGTCGCTGCTTCGATCTTCCCATCTCCCGTTCTCGCTACTGGTCCAGTATGGCCATCTCCGCACGACGCGATCGAAACGCATTTCTACCAGATGACGGGCTCTTTCCGCACCGGTATCATCGACGGCGTGTCTCCGTGCTCTTTCAGTTCCGTCGGGCAAGGCCGCATCGCAGCTGCTGAATGGGATCGCACAGCCTTCCACGATATGGTGACTCACGACGCACAAGCGGGCACCGGTGGGCTCGATGGATCCCTCCTCTTCGAGATGAATAGGAGGGAGAACGCGGGGCCCTTTTTCAATGCAACTTTCAACTTCTTCCGCAACTTCTACTCGTACAAATCTTCACTGACCGGCATCATCGCTCTCTGCTTTGTCACAGCAACCGGTTCTTGCGGAGGACCTGCTCTCCCTCTTCGTGTTGGCCGTTTCGATGCCACCGCGACGGACCGGACTGGAGGTGTTCCGCTCCCCAGTGATCCCGAGGACGTCACGACGCAGAAGTTTGCACGAGCAGGCTTCACGAATCCGGCGGAATTCATCACTTTGGTCGCTTGTGGGCACACACTTGGCGGGGTCCCAGGCTTCCCAACACTCGTTCCACCCTCTGCTGGAATACCCAACAACTTTGCGCACTTTGACACGACTGCTGCTGTATTCGACAGTCGTGTGGTAACAGAGTACGTGAACGGGACGACCGCAAGCCCGTTGGTTGTTGGACCGGACCCAACATTTGAGATCCGACCTTCGCCTGTTCTCGTCTGACAAGAACGCAACCGTCAACTCCCTTGCGGCATCTTCGGCGGACGAATTCAAAGTGAAATGTGCCTCCGTTTTTTCAAAGATGCTCGATACCGTTCCAGCAGAGGTAAAGTGAGTGCTTGTTGCTGAAGACAATTTTGTGTCGAGACTCACGATGTGATCGCAGACTTTCTGAGCCTCTCCAGCCGTACGAACTCCGCCCCATAAAGCCGCTCTTCGGCGTCTTCAACTCCACCCACCTTTCCTTCTTCACGGATTTCAGAATTCCGCAAAAAGGTCGCGACCCAATCACGAGTGTGACAGTTCCGTTTCACTGATGAAAATGACCCCTGCGTCGCTTTGAATTCCGGAGGATGTGAGGTGGAGGGCGTCCGCCAAACAGCCGCTGGTGGTCTTGGCACAGGTGGAATTCCGGTTGAAACATTCGAGGTTGGTTTCCAAAATGCAGCTTTCAAGCCTGGTCGCGTCTTCGCCTGACAAACGCTATCTTTGTACTCAATTAAGTTTTGAAGTGTACCTGTCCCTATAGCGCCAATATTTCGATATCCTCGTTCACAACGACTTTGACGTTTGCAGACTACGTGACAGAACACCTCGACAATTGGGGACATGGGTATTCGATTTGTGATGCAGTCATTATGGACGACGCTTTGAGCTGCAAGAAAACTGTGGACGAGTCAGATCCCAGTGGGGAATGGCTTATTTCTGTTGTCAGATATGTGAGTAGCTTCTTTTCTCCGGTCGTGGTCTCCACCTGTTTCTCACGCACGCGAACACGTTCAATCGCAGGTCCGGAAGTTTTTTGTGGATGACAATGAGTAACCAGTCATCTTAAAGGGTATTCGAGCTGTTTCCGTTCTGGGACTCCCCATCCCTCGCCTCGACACTGTTATCAGCCAGATGACTTCTGTTGACCCGACAACATCTGCCTCTACGACTGCTGCATCTACTAGGTACATGTTGTTCACGGGAAACTTCACTGTTCAGGGTGGCGGGCTAAATAACTCCCACTTCGAAATGGGAATGGAAGGCGTGGCAATGAATGAATTCAATGGAGTCCAAGAGTTGAAGAGTTGCTGATACTTTGAAAACTTAAATATTTATTCATACGATTATCATTACTGAATGTGGAGGTTGCTAGCACGTGATATGAATTGGTCCACGATCGTCACACCCTCCAAAAACAATTGCGCATTTACGAACCCCTGAAATATTGCTACTAGTATATTATTGCAGCTATTCGTAATAACCCGATCTCATCTGCATTGCACCACATCCAAATAAATTATTTCAAAACCGCCAACCTTTCCATCACTTAATCTTGAGAATTGGTGGCAGTACAGTCACAATTGGCTGTCCTACTTTCTTCCGTGGCATCGTTGCTGCATGTCGACCCCACGGTCGTATCTCAGAAAGCAAGACATCGGGCTCAATAATCTGGGTCAAAAGGATCAGTTTATCATGAAACAAAACGAGCCCTCGGAATCACAATTTTACTCACGACGCCCAGTCCGAATTTTGTTTGCACCCCCGTAGATTTGGTGTTTGGCTTCGGCCCAGGCTGGTCGTCGGGATACACACACCGAAGGAAGTCCTTCCTTGCAACACCAAGCTTCGCCTCTCCCACAGACTGAACAAACGCGTCCACGAGGCTATTTTGCGATTGGGGTGGCGGGGTCGGGGAACTTGGTGCGATGTTGATGCTGGGGCGTTTCGCAGTCTGTTTCGACATCGGGGAGCTCCGCACGTTTCTGGGCGGCGGCGGAGGAGGGCTTGTTGGGATTGAGGAACTTGCTTTTGACACTCGCCGTGATGATGTCGCAGAGCGGCCTGACTGAGCATCACTTCTTGGCCGGACCTTTTCTGTTTCTGAAGATTGCACAGTATCCAGTTTCAAGGAGTGTGTAGATTCTCCAACGGCGACGTCCTGATTTTCGTTCGAGACTTGCACGGTTACGTTTTCCTGCTCAGATTGGAGTTCTGACGGGGACTGTTCAACTGTGGGCACCACAGAAGCAGAGGCTGGTGACTCGGCATCCTCATGCCCAGAGGAAGGCGCTTCAGCGTTAACAGGTTTGGGTGAGCTGGAACCTCCAAGTTCCTCGTCGCCTTTCATTTCGACACCATCCTCGAGAAATTCGTCGGGTTGATCAGTTCCGCCAGCGGAGCCCGATGGTGTTCCTTCCCAGTTCTCATACGATGCGTCGTCAACTAAAGCGTCTTCGTAGCTCGGACTAGCGTCGTTGCCTTCTTTCGCGATCACTTCCTGGCTGTCGCCGGCTTGGTCCTCGACATAGGAAATCTGCGACGAGGATACGTCCGCGGCCTCCATTTCCACTTGGTCCAGTAGCTCGGACGGGAAGGCGCCCTGCCGGTCTTTGAGCTTGGTGATCTCCTCAATGAGTTGCGACCCGTTTG
>KQ965802.1:137588-197888 GCA_001574975.1 Gonapodya prolifera JEL478
TTTCATGAGCTGACTCTCAGTCATAGACGCAAGGTGGTCCATGGCCTTGCGCACGTCCGACTGCCACATGACCGCGTCCTCCTGGTACCGCAGGCAATGCCAGACTTGGCCGATCACCTTCTTGAGCTCCTTCATCCGGTCGCTCAGCCACTCGTTCTCATCCTTCAAGTCCTGATTGACGAACTCGAGCGAACGCAGCTTGTGCTCGCCTTCTTCCCGACAGGCCTCGAGACGTTGCTCCGTGATTTGACGGAGCTTGGTCTCCTTGCGTTCCTGCTCAGTAAACGCCGCCTCGAGGAGCCCATCCGACTCCTGGAGCTTGTCCACGAGCAGCTTAATCACCCGCTGCGCCGCGTAGTTCTTTTTGGCTAGCTGCGACTCGGCCTCCAGGAGCAGGGAGTTGGCCATCTTGAGCTTGGCGCAGCGCTGCTTCAGAGTGTCGGTTTCGCGGACGAGCTCGGCAGTGGTGCTTGACATCTTTTGCAGCTGGGATGTCACGGCCATGTTTTCCCTGATGGCACGCTTGGTCGTGTCCGCCATCTGTTGGTCCGCGACACGCCGGAACGAGGTCACTGCGGCATCGACTTTGGCGAGCATTTCCTTCTTGAGGGCGGACTAGGGATTGCATAGGTGTTTGGTGTCAGTTACAAGAATTCAAAGCGCTGGAACACACCTTATCCTGCAGAATCTTACGCTCCAAAGAGTGAATCGTATCTTTGTACGTCTGCTCCTTCTCCACAAGCTGGGCTCTCAGCGACTCAACCTCGTTCTCCATCTCCACTTTTCGTTTCTTGAAGTCCTGCAGCGACTCCAGCTCTGCCTTCATTTTCATATTGACACTCGTGAGTTGGTCGATCTCCTGTTTGGCCCCGTCAGCGGCATCCTCCGCCGCGGCCTGCAGCTTCTCAATCTTGCGGGAGTGGTCGTGGTTCAGATGCTTGATGCGCTCCTCGAGTGCTGCGATGTGGTGCTCATGTTCGGAGACTTTGATGTTGAGGAACTCGACAATGTCTTGCTAGGGAGCGGGGCGTGACATGACACCCGAATGTGACGCTCAAGCGAGCGCAAGTGGTCCTTACTTTGTCGTGGCTGAACTTGGCTTGCGCCTTGGCGAGCATTTCGTTTTCCAGTCGGAGTGTGTCACACTTGTCCTTCCTTCAGCGATGATCGGGCGCACCACAAGACATCACCATTCCACCCCAGTGACATCAGCTGCACAGTCAGCAACGGTCGATCGCAAACAAATCTGCGCAGGAATCCCCACTCACCATCGAGCGATTTTCTCCGCCTGGTCCCTGAATCCGAGCTCCAGCACCTCGATCTTCGCCTCACACTGCGTCAGCTTCTCCTGCGCTTTGAGCTCTGCGTCTAAGTCGGGCGACGCCGCAGACGCTGCGCTTCCTTTCTTTGCCTTCTTCGACATTGGGAGGGGATGGCCGCACTCGAGACCGTCTCGGCTAAATTCTTGTTAGCCTCCCAGAAGAATCTCGACAGCTCGGGAGACACACAACAAAAGGTACCCATCAACGGCTCGTGTCTCACACAGCATTGCAAAGATCAACCCATCCAAACGCAACCCAACCAAAATGGAAAACATTTCTGTCAGTCTTCACAGTATAAATATTGGATTTTCAAAGTGTTTCGGAGCACCTGCCGTCCCTCGTTGCCAATGGAGTTTCCTTGAGAAGGTGCGCAGTACATGAAATGTAACGCGAGTGAGAATGCCATGGGTAATGTGAGAGGTGTCACATAGGAGGAGATCCCGTTCCTCCGCATCTTCCAACGCGCTGCAACTCATGTAAAAGTGGTAAGGCTGGTCAGATCCTTGACCCCTTCGGCAAGCGCCTTCGCTCCATCATCTTGGATTTGGTTCACTAGACGGAGAACAAAATAGTGAGCGACATGCCCATATGTACCCAGAAGATTCGTCGGGCTGATACAACTCACTTGAGAGCTGCAACTCCTGGAGCTTGGTCAGGTCCTTGAGCCCTCCAGCAAGGGCCTTTGCTGCATCGGCCCCAATTCTGTTCCCTGTTTTGTACGATGACAATTGAAATTGGATGCCCACAGACAAATGGCTGCCTTGTGCGACTTACTTGACAGATTCAAAGTACTGAGGTTTCTCAGACACTTCAGCTCTTTTGAAAGGGCCTTCGCTCCGTCAAACCCGATTGCGTTTCCTTTATCATAAAGAGCCAATAGGGGGTGACACCGCTAACATGCATTCACAACTCACATGCCCTAACTCGAAAGTTTGCGCAATTTACCTGACAGATTCAAAGCAGTGAGGTCACGCATGCCCTTTAGCCCTTCAGCAAAGACCTTCGCTCCGTCATCACCTATTTTGTTATCTTTGACGCACACAAAGTTCGTCCGAGATCCCAAACACACTGGGTGAAATGCCCGCCTACAAAGGACAGATGATGATACTCACTCGAGAGATTCAAATTGGTAAGGATGTTTAGTCCCGTACTGAGACCTTCTGCAAGGGCCCTTGTACCATCATCGCCGATGAAGTTGTCTGCAGGTGGTAAAATGGTTCGTGGAATGTCTAGGAGCGCAACCACTGTGAAACTCACTGGCGAGGTTAAGTGTGATCACCTTAGTATTGACGCTGAGGGTATCGACCAAACCAATAATTCCATCTAGGCGCAAACCGGACCTTGAAAGATCCAGACTATCTGCTCCATTCCATATATCTTCAATAGCTTTTCGAACCCTTGGAGCAATTCTCCCAAGAAGTGGAGTTGCGCTAAACCCCAGGTTTGACCGGTCGAACCTGGGGTGTCGGTCCAAGAGCCCTCCTGCGCGATCAAATAGCTCAAGCGCACGATGCCAATCCTTCTTGACACCGTATCCATTTTTATAGCATTCGACAAGTCGCTGGAATGCCCCTTGATAACCGGAGCTGGTGGCGGTGCTGTACCACTCCACAGCCTTGTTCTCATCCTGTTTCGGACCCCCCAGTCCGTGGAAAAGCAAATCTCCAAGATGTGTCATTGCCCCCACATGGCCTTGCTTGACAGCACATTCATACCACCATCTTGCCCGCTCGAAATTGTTTCGGGACTCGCAGACCATGCCCATATTGAACTGGGCATCTCCGTTGCCAAGGTCTGCTGCCTTGGCCAAGAGATTTTCGGCGTTTTTAATGTTTGCGTCCACACCAAGTCCACCAACGTAACATTCTGCGAGGAGAACCAAAGCGAGGGTGCCAGTTTGTTCCTCTGTAGCCTTATGCAACCACTTCACAGCCTCTTCGTAGTCCCACTTGACCCCAATCTGATGCATGAGCATATAGCCGAGTCGTGTCTGTGCCTCTCCATAATCCAGCTAAGCTGCCTTTTTGTAGAACTCGACGGCAAGTTGCAGATTCTTCGTGCAAGGTCCAAGTCCGTATCTATGAAAGTCTCCAATCGCACACAATGATGCTGTGTGTCCTCGATTCGCAGCCTTTGTGTACCAGAGAGAGGCCATTACAAGATCGCGGTGATGGAGACCAAGTCTAACCTTGCACCATTCAGCAAAGTGGTATTGGGCATCGAGATGGCCAAGTTCCACCGCACGCTTGTAGTTCCGGAGAGCCGTGGATAAATCGTTGCCTTTGCGAAGCTTTTGCGCAAGTTGAAACAATTCTTCGGCTTCCATTGGGAGGTCATTTGGGCTCGATATCAGGAGATTGTCATTGGACGGAACGGGTCGAGTAAGAGGAAGGTCACATCTAGAACATAGTGAATTGATTCATCCAGGTTCCATTAATCCATTCTGCAACTCCGAGGGAGAACTTACTGAATTTGTTCGAGAGATCCAATGATTTCGTCAAATGTTGGACGGTCATTAGGATGATGAGCCCAACAGCGCACCATCAAGGCAGCAACCTCTGTGGGCATCGCATCTGGTACAATTGGCCTTTCCCCTCGGAGGACCCTTCCAAACACGTCCTTCAGGTCGTCATCTTCATCGTACGCGAAGGGTTGCTCCAACATCCAGAACTGCAACACGTTGTTTTTTAAAATTTAGAAAAAAAGTGAGAAGGCATCACAGATACGACTCACCACCCATGTCATGATTCCAACTTCGTAGACGTCCCTGCGTATGTAACAGTATCCTTTACAACGGTATCAGAGCCGGAAGGGTTCTCCAAGGGTTCATGAGGATCCAAGAAACTAGCGAGCCGCTCCGGGGGCATGTACCAGATCGTTCTTGGTGCTGATGAAGCGTCATCACCCAAACGCTGTGCGAATCCAAAGTCTGTGATAACACCGTGACCCTGAGCTGTAATGAGAACATTTCCTGATTTCAGGTCCGTTTGCTTGACCCTGGCAATATTGTGGAGGTATGCCATGCCTCTGGCGATATCGTAGAGCTGGCCCAGTGATTTGAAAAGTCATTTTCCTTGGGTTTCTCATTTACCGTAATTACAAACGGACTCACCAAGTTTAAGCATTCATTTTGATACGCTTCGTCATCACCGTTGCACTTCTTTTTGAACTGTTCGAGGTAGTCTTGGGCGTTTTCGTTTTCCATTATCGGAGAAACAAATAATGGTTTCCCGTTGACGTCGTTACCGATTCCGTAGAGAGGAAGGACAAACAGAGAGGACAGTTGTACCATACATATGCTTCTCTGTCAATGCGAATGGAGCGTAGATTACCGATGTGCGACTTTGCAATGTGAGGGCTACACACTGCCACGGACATACCTTCCTGGTGTATCCTCCTCCAGAACCATCGTCAGCTGCAAAAGTACGAGTCGTCCGTCCCGGCAGTTCAGTGCGAGTTTCTCGAAACAACGTTCCCTTTGGGTCGGCTACTGTGTGCCTTTCTCTACCCACGCCTGCCCTTGAAGATGACGCCGATGGTTGTCGTGTCCCGGTGGCAGATTCTGCAGGTGGCGCGACGTCGATGGTAGCGCTGTCCCCGAACGCTCGTGATTCATCCAAAATCACTTGTTTTAGAGCCACAGGAATTCCCGTCCACCATCCACGATAAACCGATCCGTACCCTCCGCTGTCAAGTTTTTCGCCACTCCACTCGATTTCTGAAAGGTCCACTTCCCAGAACTCGGGGACTCGCGCAACCTGCAGCCCTGCAGACATGGTTAGGAGTTGCTGCGGCAGGGTCCCAATCCTCTTAACAATCCATCTCCTAGTTAAGCCTATTCATTCTCTGTCTAGCAATATCTGCAATATGGTGCGCTATTTGAGACAAGGTTCTGTCCGAGGTGTCCACTTCGAGTGCGTCTTCTGCTTTCCGAAGCGGCGATACAGCCCTCGTAGTGTCCTGGACATCTCTCTGTTTGATTCCCTCCAACACTTGGTCATAGGTCGGTAACTTTGTTGTGGTCCTCGATTCAGTATTTCCTGTTCCTCCACTCAACTTCTGCAACTCCAGCAACCGCCTCCGAGCCCTGACCTCGGCTGGGCATGTTATAAATACTTTCAGCTCAGCGTCGGGGAACACGTGCGTGCCAATATCACGTCCGTCCATCACAATTCCACCGCTACTTCTCGACCCCACATTTGTTGCAGCAGCTCTTTGCATCTTTCCAACCGCCTCCCGAACCTCAATAAGCTTGGCGACGTCGGATCCGATTCGTGAAATGGCGTTGTCCCGAATGGCGACGGAGACGTCATCATCGCCCAACCAAATTCTGTGACGTGGCATCAAGGGAGCAGTTCCTTTCGCAGCAGAGCTTCCTGGCAACGCACGTTCGGTCTCTTGCTTCACGACCGTCGACTCGGCCACCTTTGCGATGATTCTTCTCGTGTCAGGAGCTTCCAAAGAAACGTGCCGAGCATTTCCATCCTCGAAGAGTTCCGGATGCCATCGAAGTGAGTTCAGAGCGACGCAACGGTAGAATGCTCCGGAATCGATGTAAGTGAATGAGAGAAGGGAAGCGACCTGCTGGTTGTGTCAGAACAAAGGGATACGAATCTCACAGACATTTGACCTACGAGCTTTGCAGTCGAACTCTTTCCCGCTCCAGCTGGCCCATCGATCGCTACTCGAAAGATTCTCTGAGTCGACATTTGTCGTGAAAACTTCGGTGGATTGTCTTAACTTTTTCAATGGTGATTAGTCCAAAGCAACAGTTGTAATGTTGTCTAACCCAACATCATCCGCACCCGCGCCGCCATCGGACTCTTCGCCCTCTCAGTCGCTGCGCTCTCTCTTCGACGATGCGGTCGCTCGCTATGTCGCAATACAGGACGACTACTCCTCGCCAGGCGACAGAAACGCAAAGGTCGCAGCAATCATAAGGGACTTTGAGCGGTGCCAGCAGGGTATGGGGGATCTGATTTCGTCAAACGAATTGCTAGAGGATATCGGGACGGGAGACTTGAGGTTCCTGGGTGTCGATTTCTATCTCGGCGAGCTGGAGTTGTTGCGGAGCGGACCGGCAGTGGACCGAATGGACGTTGTGAGCAAAGCCAAGGTGAAATATTTTCAGCTTTTTTCCCCTTTCCTCTGCCTGACGAACCGGATTCGCGCGGGCCTCATCGTGCAGAGACATCTGGACTCCTTCATCTCGACCTGCAAAGTCACCGGCCTCACCTCGCGGGAGGACGAGCAATATCTGGAGCAGCAGCTTTGCGGCGGGATCAAGGATGCGCAGAAACGGCGGGAGGAGAAGCTTGCCCGGTTCAAGCGGGAAAAGCTTGCAAAGCAAAAGATCAAGGTGAGCACCGTCACCCACACTTGCACTCTGTATCTCCCAACCCATCACCTCTCCATCTCGCCAGGACCTCCAAGAGCGCGTCTCAACTTCCAACTCGCGCAACACCTCATCCGACGACTCCGCGCTCGACGACGATCTGGACCGCTCGCTTGTTCTCGCCACGCTGGACCTGTGCCTCCAAAAAGCGCTGGACTCGCTCGGCCTGACCACGGACGAAATGGGCTTGCTTGCCAAAATGAGGGCAGCGAGGATTACCGACGAGGAGAAACAGAAACACGCCGAGGGGACCCGTGCCGATCACAGGGAGCGGTCGCGAGGCATCAAAGACGGGCGGACGGACTGGAAGCTTGACGTGGCGGGGTCGAGCTCGAACGGGAAAAATGGGCCCCTGTTGTCGTCAGACGGGAAGCCCCTGCGGCCGTTCATTATCACGAGCGAGAGGGAGCGGTTACGTGAGGGCGTGTTCAAGCCGGATTGGCCTCTGCCCACCATGTCCATCGACGAGTATTTGGAGATTGAGAGGCAGAGAGGGAACATTCTCACGGGGGGCGGGTGAGTGAGGGTGGCTGGGCCCCAGTTGGCATGTGGGGCAGTTTATTTACACTGCTTCGTCACCTGGTGAACAGGGAACAACCCGAAAAGGAGGAAATCGACGACAACGACGAGGCCGCCCTTGATGCAGAACTCTTGAAGCAGCGCAAGTTCGACGACTTCAAGGACAGTGTCAGGCGGGGGTCGGGAAATCGACACCGCAAGGGATGATACCGGAGGGTGCGGCTGTTGTCTGGCGCCGGTAACAAGATACTTGGCTCATGTGCGTTGGCTTTTAGTAGCCGTGTGAGTGGACTTGTGGAAGTCCAGGAGATACCAGACGTCATAGGGGATGTCACATGTACAACCGCATTGTGTTATTCCAGCCCTACATTACTGGAGAATAAGAACCCCTAAAACCCAATTAATATGTACACCAACGCGCGTGCAGACCGTAGTTCACACTTCCAGACCCGCACTATCATTCCGAACCGAACTCCACGTTGGCCGGTATGGACTCCAGACGCACGCTTGGACCCGTGAACGTGAAGGAGCACTGGGTGTCGGAAATGTGGAGGTACGCTCTGCATTCAAGACGTCAGGGGAACGCGGGAGGACGCGAGGGCGAGCCGACCCGGAAATGGATCACTTGCAGCGATAGTATCCCGTACTCCTCCGTAGCAATATTGAGTCCCATTCCCCACCCATCTCTGTACATAACTTTCAGCTTCACCAAGTGCCTCCGTCTCAGGGTCAGCTCGTCTGGGTTGTTGGATCGTACGGTGTTCGGTGTTCGAGAAGTGAGTAAATAGTGACGCAATGGTCTGGAAAGGAGGGTACTACGTGTACCCACATCATGTACAATAAACGCAGAGTGGGGCACCTCCCTCCGAGCGCCAACTTCTTGCGATATCGATCCAGCTGCGCATGCCACTTTGGAAAGTGACGCTAGTTGCGCTGCAGGGAGCGCTGCGATGTCCAATGATCCGTATCCAAGCGTTACGTTCGTAGACGCTGCTGCCAAAGATCCGGGCACGGTTTCGGAGGGTTTTAACGAGACTGACAAGTGCAAGGAGTCAGTCGCGGTAGTGGCACGACTTGGCAGCGCGGACAGGAGTGAGGTTGGCGATGGCTGGGAGGGCGCGACCAGCTTGGGTGTTTCCTGGGACGACGGGAGGAGGGGTGAGAGATGATGGATAGACGTGGGAAGCCTCCCCCCCTCCCTCCACTCAAGAATGGGATCTCGCTCTGCATACTTACTGGAGTAGCAAGGTGCTCACCCGGAGCGTCTACCGTCCCTTTCAATGGCGCAAATGTCTGCTTGAGGCGAGTGAGTTTGTCGTTTTGGGCATCCGTCCTCTGCATTCTCCGAACCAGAAGCCCCAGTAATGCAAGCACTGTGAGTGTCCAAAACCCGCCCTCCGCTGCGACGCCGACATTTTTGGCGGATATGGATGTGGTGGAGGAAGTGTCCGTCGCCGGTGCAGTTGTGGCACCAGAACACAAAGTGCTGTTAATTGTGACAGACTTCCCATATGGAATGCCGCTTGCGCAGTTATACAATCCTGGGCTTTTGATGGCGCAGTACGCTGTCACTGAGGGAGGAAGGATTCCATCAACATTTGCCTGTGATATTGTTGTACTCGAGATCCACGCTGGCCAGCTGCGTGAGAGAAGATAGCCGGGGAAATTGGCTCGTGAGGTGATTCCAGGAGAGGCTCAGGTATTCTATTTGCGAGGGACGGGAGAGCGAGGGTACGGGTCCGCTGAGCTGGTTGCGCGCCAGGATCAAGAATTGCAGCTGGGTGAGAGATTAAAGTGATGGGATTCCTCCCGTGAGCTCGTTGCCACTGAGGTCCAGGTATTGCAGCTGAGTGAGGACGGAGAGCGAGGGAATGTTTCCCACTAGGAAGCTGGATCCAAGGGACACAGTGGTGACACGTCCGTCAGTGCAATTGAATGCAGAGTAGGCGCAGCAAGATCCAATTGTCCATGGGATGACTCTGTTTGACTGCGCGAAAAGCTGCTCCAACGGTCCACAGTCACGGGCCTGCTTGGGAGTCAAGTCGGCGACCGTAGGGCGAGAGTAATGACGGCAGCAGGAAGAACAGAGCAGCAGCAGCGTCACGGCGAAACCGCCAGCGCGCGATTCCATATGGGACTCACTTGGTCGTTGTCTGCTTTGACCACTTCAAGCGTGTTGCCGATTGTGCGAGCTCCACGACGGTATCTCCATGGACTCAAGGCGCACGCTCGGACCCGTGAACGTGAATTGGTTGTCAGTGATCTGGAGGCACGATCTGTGGTGGAGTCGGCACACATCACACGTCAGAACTCGTCAACGGAAACCAGTCCCAGCAAAGAACTTACAATGGTAGCAGCCCATACTGCTCCGTGGCAATGTTGAGCCCCATGCCCCACCCGTCCCTGAACACTACCTTCAGTTTAGCGAGATGTCCCCGCCTTAGCGTCAGCTCGTCATGGCTTTTGGGATCGTACTGTGAAGCGCAGCACGAAGGATCGCCGATTGGTATCACAACGACCGGGCAAAGAAAGAAATCGCACCCACATGATGTACCACCAGGAATGGCGATAGATCCGGTGGAAGATCAACTCGTGCAGACGAGTTGACGACTGGCCCCACGAGCGCGATGAACGATGAGTGCTGTACCTCGCTCAGTCCCGCGGCCGGATCTTTAGGCGTCGCTACCATTTCTTGGAGTGCCCCGGAATCTACTTCTACTCTCGGGATATCAGCCATGTCCACAGATCGATAGGCGAGTGTTTTCACCGACGGCGGGGCCAGAGCTGGTGTAGGCAGGAGGGAAGAGGACACTGAGTCTGAAGCAATATTCGATGGTAGCACGAATGACGAAATCGCGGTGGCAGTAGTGTCATTGCTTGGTGGTGATAGCGCAGGCAGGGAAGGCTTTTTGGGTGGGACAAGCTCGGTCGCTTCCTACAACAAATGAGTCAGAAGTTGGAACACAGACCTTGACCTGCATCGCCCTCCACACTCACTGTGTTGTCGTCGAGTTCCAAGTCCCTGCCCCTGCTTGAGGTACAACGGCACCGATGCCACTGCATCGTGTTCCTTGCAATTTCTCGACCTCGACCTGCGACCATTGTTCTTACTCTTCCGCATCCTCCACGCAAAACCTCCAGCAAAAACAACCACAGAAGTGCTTCGACGGAACCTCCTATGATGGCTCCGGTGTTGATGGATGGCGGAGGATCAGGTACAGGTGTTGCACCGGCAGGTGCTGTTTGTGGGGAAGAAATGGTGGAAGTGCTCGGAGGGTTTGAAGGTGTTATTGTTGTACCATTTGTTGTTGTTGTGGTGGTGGTGGGTCACAGTGTGGAGTCCACTCTCAGGGACGTTCCGTCCACGTTGCCTGTGAGGCTGTTGTTTCGCAGGTAGAGAGCCTGAAGCTGAGTGAGAGATGAGAGAGAGGGGATTGGGCCGGTAAGTTGATTGTAGGAAAGGTACAAGGTTTGCAACTACGCCAGCGTGTCAAGCGGCACCGGGCAGGTGAGATTGTAGTTGTAGAGGTTCACGCGCGTAATGCGTCCTTTGCGGCATGAAAACGCGGCAAACGAGCAGCAGAACCCGACCTTCCACGGCAAAACGACGTTGGACTGACTGAACAGCTGCTCGAACGGAGCGCAGTCCAGAGGCTCTGTTTGGGACAGCACGCCGACAGGCAGACAGAGGAGCAGCAGGAGCGCTGCTAACGCAAGCCGGCCAATTATCGCGAGCGAGTGCAATGCAGATTCGCTGGCTACGGTCGTGACTTTGCTTGTCCGCGTCCCTTCACTCCCTCGACCCTGTGAACGTGGGGTTGGCAGCGCGTTCTGGACGTGTGAGATCTTCAAGCTGGCAATCGTGTGGATAAAGCGATCCCCGAGGCAAAATGAAGTGTGTTTTCTTGGGCTGTCCTATTGCACATCCCTCCACAGCCACAACGGGCCGCAGCACCCACCCTTTTTGACGCAGAATCGCCAGAACCGTGTCTTTCAGCTCGATGCCCGTGAGCAAATGGCGACCCGCGGTCAAAGGTCGACGGGGCAGTGACACTTTTGGCGAGACGCGTACGGAGGCATTGCATTATTCCGTGTGACATAAAAAACGACAGCGATAGTACTAATAATAGTGATTCAATACCGTAATAGCAAAGTCGTGGATTGCGCCAGATCATCCGAGTCGGTCCGAGTCGAATTCCACGCTGGTTCCATCGACTCCAAACGCGCGCTTGGACCCGTGAATGCAAATTGGTTGTCGGAAATTTGGAGATACGCTCTGTGGTGGAGATGTGGGGTGAAAACAGCGGAAAACACGCCGAAAACAGATCGCTCACAGTGGCAGCAGCCCGCACTGCTCCGTGACAATGTTGAGTCCCAAGCCCCACCCGTCCTTGAATACCACTTTCAGTTTGACCCACTCTCCTCGTCGCGGCGCCAGTTCATCTTGGCAGGCTGGCTCGTACTTCGAAGTTTGACCGTGACGGTAAGCAACACAATATTTGAAAAACCAGTCATCACCACCTCACATAATGCAAAACCTCGAACGGCGTTTGCTCTGGAGGTAAATTGACTCTGGGAGAAGTGCCGAATTCTGGCCCCACGAGAGCAATAAACGCAGCTTGTCGTACAGCACCGGCCTCCTGACATCCCTCTTGTACATCCTCAACGCAAAGAATCCCACTACTCCAAGCACTACAATTGCCGCTACCGTCCCTCCTGTTACTGCTGCAACAGCACCAGCATTTACATCAGGGGACGCGGGAGGCGCATTAGTGCCCAAGGTTGGTTGTGCAGATGCAGTTGAAGAGGTTAAAGATGGCGGTATTGAGGCAGCTATCGAGGTGGTGGTTGGGCACCGCGAGGGCGTGCCTATTTTGAGGGATGTTTTGCAGACAGGCGGGAAATTTCCTGCGCAGCTGTACAGTACCGGATTGGAGACGCTGCAAAATGAGAGTGTGGAAGAAAGAATTCCGTCCACGTTGCCAGTAGATTGTTGTTGTCGAGGTACAACTCCTTCAGATGACTAAGAGAAGAGAGGACGGGAACAGGCCCCTAGAGCTGGTTGGATGAGAGCGACAAGGTGGTCAGTTGACAGAGAGGACAGACGGGGGATTCGGCGAGTGAGCCGGTTGTAAGCTAGCGATACCGTGGTCACTTGAGTTAACGAGGAGAGGGAAGGAATTTGACCAGTGAGTTGGTTCTGGATCAGAGAGAAGTACTTCAGCTGAATGAAAGAGGTGAGTGAGGGAATCTGACCCGTAAGCTGGTTGTTGGCGAGGTTTAATTCGGTCGGTCGAGTGCTAAGAGAAGACAACGAGGGAATCTCCCCATTGAGGTTATTGTTTTGAAGTTACAGGTAGGTCAGCTGAGTGAGAGTGGAGAGCGAGGGAATCTGGCCGGTGAGATGGTTGTTGGCGAGGTTCAATTCCGTCAGTTGCGTGAGGGAAGCGATGGAGGGTATCTCCCTCGCAAGAATGTGGTGCGCGAGGCGGACATTTGTGACGCGCCCATCGGTGCAATTAAATAAGAGCAGCAGTGCCCCACCACCCACGGGGGGCCCGCCAGACTCAGAAGGGGTCTGAGCGTGCACCTGCTCGAATATAGCGCAATCCTGAGGATCGGCCAAGACGGCAGGCAGGCAGAGCAGGAGCAGCACGACCGCGCAATGGCCAGCGTTCGGTCCGGTCCCATCCCGGCTGTCGCGTTGTCTGCGGCCGCGGTCCTCGCGTGCCTTACTTCGAATATGCATGGTTTTCTGAACGTGCACGCCGTTGTTGCCGAGTGCGGACGTGAGAAAAAGATCGACGATCGTCACTATACCTCGATGCGCGAAGGCTTGGTTCCCGGTGCCAGGAAAATGATTCCAATCGGACAAAGAAGGTTGACCTTCGGCGCCGGCATGCCATGCATCAACTCGCCCCCTTTTTCAAATCAACCCCCTTCACTCACGATCCCACGATTTCGTATTTATGCAGAATATCAGATAGTGTTGCGTTATGCAATCTGTCACTACACTATCCTTCGCAGGGTGTTCGAATTCTTCTGGCCATCGCCACAGCCCGTCCATGATTGATACTACAACAAACCTGGTATACTAACACAAAAGTCCAATATCAGACGCCCGCCCCACGAGTCCACTACATCCGCCGCTTCTCTTGCTTTTGAGTCCGCCTCTTCTCCTTCTCCTTCGCCAGCTCGCGTTTCCGCTGCAGCTCCTTCTCCTTCTCGATCTGCTTCGAGTGCGCCATGGACTGGAGACGCCGCTTCTCGGCTTCGGCTGATTTCACAATGTCTGCGTTGCGGTTGGCTACCAATCCGTCCGCTTTATTTTTTGTAATTGGGGAGGCAAGGCAACGTCCAATGAGTGTGAAGTCGACAAGTGGAACACCAACGAGAAAGAACATACCGCTTCCTCCACCCTTATCGGCGTCTTCAGTCCCGTACAGAATGACTTCCTCCCCGTCGGCACCCTCGACAACTTCCGGTGTCGCGAACCCGTACTTTGCCAGCAAGCGGTCCCGTTCCTTCTGCTCTTCCCTCGTGAGTATCTTTTTGGGCTTCGCTCCGGCTTCTTCCCCTACTGCAGTTGCCCCGGCAGCAAGTGTTTCTTGCTCTTTCTGCTTTGCAAGACTCAGTCGTTGCAGCCGCTCGGTCTCCTCGTCGATTCTTTTCCAGTCCAGATCTTCTTTGTGTTTGGCGAACAACGATGCCATGAAGCCATCGGGAAGTGAGTCGGCTCCAATGGCCTCCGCGATGATGCCAGTGATGGTTTCGCTCTTCTCCTCCTCTGGGCTGTCGTCGTCGAGAATCCCCGCGACATACTCTGCAATCGCGTCGTCGACTCCCACTTGCTGCGATATCCAGCTGCTGAGCGTTTGGACTCCGGCTGCCATTTTTTCAGGTGAAGACTAGGGCCGCAGCAAACACCGTGAATGCGTCGATTTGTCACCGTAGCAGCCACAATGTCCAAGTCATCGAATTCAAAGAACTCACCGCTCGCATCTGCAGGGAAGAAAACTGCTGCGACCCCGCAGCCACCAACACAACAACCATTGGCTCTTCGAACACTCAACGACGGAACCATCACGGTGGGATGCCATGTGAAACCAGGTGCAAAGAAATCAGCCGTCCTCAGTTTTGATGCTGTCATGGAATGTTCGGTGAGTCCGATTCCCAGCCATATCATCTGGGCAACTGACGACGAATTACACGAACATCGGGTTAAAAGCTCGCGGCTCCTCCACGAGATGGAGAAGCAAACGAAGAGCTACTCGCGCTCATATCGGAGCATCTCGAATGCAAAAAGCACCAGCTATCGCTCGTGTCGGGTCACAAGTCGAGAGACAAGGTCGAGAGACAAGGTCGTCAAGGTCGAGGGAATGGAGAAGGACGATATTGTAGCACGCCTTCTTACGGCGGTTACGGAGAAAAACAATTGATTACTTACGTAATAACGCTGGGAGCTCTCGAAACTGTATATAACATCATTTGCTTTTGCTTCCAGGGCTCGGGACGTACAATTACGATACCCATATTCTGCATTCTCCTGGTCTACTACTGCAGCGCGCTCTCCGCATGCTGCCCCCGTGGCCGTCCCTTGGATGCTGCGGATCCACCTTGCCTCTGATCACCGGGTTGACTTCCTCGCCCTCCTCCTCTCACCCCTCCACGCCCAACCCGCTGACCACCGCGCTCACTCCCTCGTCCCGGCCGTGTTTCTCCCCTGGGATCACCATACGGACCCGCCGAGTTGGGTCTCCCCGGTCCTGCACCTCGTCCCTTGCGTCTCGTGTTCTCCTCCCCCTGCATCGGTGCCTGTTCATGTACACTTCTCCCACCCCTGCCTTGAGCACCGGCGGCGTGCGCCCGTCGTGGTTCGACTGCGAGCGGGGTTCCCAACGTCGCGACCTCCACCACATCTCGAAACGCCTTAGCCCTCCACCCCAACTCTGGTATCGGCCCGCCCCTTTTCAACTCCGCCAGCGTTGTCTGGAACCGCACGCCGTCAAAGTACTCCCACGCCCTCACCGTCCCCAACGGCCTTCCCGTGGCGTCGTTAGCGAGCCGCGCGGCGAACATGCAGCGCTGGAACGCCGCCGCCACGTGTAACCCCAGCGGCGTGGCGGGGGTGCCGGCGCGGCCACGAGCGGCCGAGGTACCGTGGCCGGCGTAGCTCGCGGGCTTGAGGGCCTGGTCGACAGCGGTGGCAACAAGCGCGGTCACGACGTGCGTGGACATGGCGTCCCCTAACCGCAGGTCGGCGCACAGGAGATGCACGGCACACGCGACGGCGGTCAGGGTGGGGGGGTACGCCCGCGCGAGTCTTGCGAACCCTGCCCTCACGGGCCCCGATTGGGGAACCCCCATGACGGTCAAGAAGGCGGCGGAGCGGACGGGGAGGGGCGCGCAGAGGATGCGGGCGAGGGAGGGTAAGGGTATGTTGTCGACGGAGCGGAAGAGCGGGGTGGAGATGGTGGGTTCGCGGGCGTGCACGCCGACCCATTCGACGATTTGGCCCGGGTTTTCTGGGGGGACAAAGTTGATGGGGGTGGCGTCGATGTCGGCGTCAGCGGTGTCGTCGTCGTCGGTAGCTGATTCGTCCTCCACGTCGTCCTCGGAGGAGGTCTCAGAGCCAGCGTCATCTTCAACCCCGACTGCCTTGGATATCCCACGCGTGATCCCGTCGTCAAGTTCGTTAAAGTCGTCCATCAAGATGTCGCCCGAAGTGTCAAACGATCCATTTGGAAGCATGGGGTGAGTGTCGTTCTTGCCCAGGCTGGCCATTGATCCATTGGTTTCAATCCCCGCGACCGCCGCCGCCGCCGAATCGTCCTGTCTCACAGCACTGAGTACGGGCATCATGGCGTCACGCTGGGTGCCAACCATGTCGTCCAACCCACCTTGCCCATTGCCAAGCAGGACGCCATATATCTATCCAAACACACACATGAAGCATCAGCTTACATGTCCCCGCATCTAGGCGAGCTCAAACACAAACACACCCACCCGTCGCATCACCGAGCCCTGCACCACCTGCCACCCACTCCACCTTCCGGCAACCTCGATCACAACCCCGACATTCATCGTGCGCGACCGCAGCACGCTCATCAGCTCGTGGTCGAACCTGCCCGACATGAAGTAGTGCCGCACGAGGTCCATCGGTGCCCTAAACGCCACCTGCTTGTTCTCCGGGTCGAGCCCCGCACGTAGCCCGTCGGGGAACGGTGCGAGGAGCGACGCGGGCATGGCGTCCGTGCCCTGCTCGCGATCCCCGCCCGTTTCCATCGACGCGAACGTGTACTCTGCGTGAGCGGTCCGCACGGCGGAGAGGAGGTTGGGAGTGAGGAGGGATGCGAGGATGGATGGCAGTGTGGCGATGGGCGTGACGCGGAGGAAGGCGACGAGGGATGGGAAAATAAGGTGTGAGGGCGGTAAGGAGGGGAGCGCGTCCGTGAAGATCGGGGTCGGATGGTGGGTTTTGATGATGTGGCGGTGTAGGCGGGAGAGGCTTACGGTGTTAATGTACTACACGAATAACGAATACGATTGGCATTGGCAATGCGCGTGCAGCCCGTGAGCGATAAGTCGTCTATCTTTGTTGTCAGAAGCTCCAGCACTCACATCATTCCCAGCAAGTGTCGCCAGCCACGCAATCTGCTCCCCATTCAACCCGAGCAGTCGTTCCTTGGTCTCGCGTTCCACCATAACCGTTCGCGTCACCTTGGTGTCCAGGTCCGTGACCCACAGGACGCGCTCCAGGTTCCACACGGAAAAGTCCGAGTCGTCAGCGAGGACGGCGAACGAATGGTTCGTCATGGCATAGTGCGCGAGCTCGCGGTCGCATTCGCCAAAGGAGACTACAACCTTTTAGTTGAGATAGGTGAACGGAAACTGCCTGCAACTTCCCACTCCAGGTTGGAATTGGAACGTACCTTGCACCCACACGCTGCGAACGCATCCGCCACGACGCGCGTGGTACTCATGGGCATCAACGCGGCACTTCTCGCCATCTTGAGCGGCCTTCCACTCTCCACCGCCGCACTCAAGGCATCGAGCGTCTTGACCACCTTCTTCTGCTCGCCCAACCTCCTCGCAATCCAGGTCTTGCGCTTAGCATCCGTAATCTTTCCGTCGAAGAAGACTGTGAGGCGGAACCCCTGCCTGGTGAACGCGTCGACGAATGAGCGGACCCGGTTCTTAAACAGAAACTCCCACTGCCCCCCGCAGATCCAGTCGAGCTGCGCAGAGTACAGGCGGCGCGTCAGGGCAGGTCCATCCACCGCGATCTCGAGGAGCTCAGGGGGCGCGGACGGGGACGAGACGGTGGATGCAACCGATGTCCGGTGAAGGGACGCCAGCTGCGCGAGGTTGACGGGGCGTGGAATCTTGAGCGACTCGAGGAACAGGCGCAGTCCGGCGACGCCCATCGGAGGAAAAAAGTGGGGGACAAAGGAAATGGGTTTTTTGGTCGCCTCGGCTCAATTATGCAACAAATTCTTCCGAGCAACCTTCCGTTCCTTGCGGACCACGAATCCATCCAAAAGAGGCGTTCACTCCCTCGTGTGGTACTTGTGCGTGAATTTCCGCCGTTCGTCGGATGTCTGTTCACCGGAAAAACTCGCGAATAACTACAGACAATTGGGTTGTGCATTCCATCAATCACTATGGCAGAAACAAACCAATACTCGCCAGACGGTCTTGCCATCTCATCGCAGACACAGTTTCACCCGTCGCAACTCGTGCTGTCCCATCCCTCGGGCAGTCTTGCGGTCGACCAGCATCTACTGGATTCGTTTTTGCCCACGCAACACACGGAAACGGAAACGGACCCATCTCAAAATGCAACCGCTGAGCGCCGAGGAGACGCAATGGCTAAGGAGGGTGTCCAACCTCGAAAACCGACCCGATTCTCGTCTACTAGCACGAGCGATCGCGAACCGGACTCGTTCCTCACCCACGCCGACCGCCTCATTGACCGGGACCTCGCCGACGACGCGCTCGAGCTTTACATCGTGTCGTCACATGAAACTGCTACCGGGAGCGGGAGAAACTCGCGGCACAGCCACGACCGGGACGCAGTGTCCGAACTACTAAACAAGCAACGGGTGCTTGAAGCGCTCGAGTACGAGAACCTGAGTCCTCTGATTGCGGCCCGATTGAGGTGGGAACTGCAGGATCAGACAGAGGCGTGGCGGAGGACGGGCGGTGTGAGGAGGTTGGAAGGACGGGGGTTTATGGAACAGGCCGGGCTCTCGACGGAACATCCAAAGATAAAAGCGATTCTGGTCGGTGAATTGCTCTACTGCGCCTTGGGCCCATTGTGGAGCTCTCACCTTTCATCGTCTTTGGCAATGAATTGTGCACATACGTCGTCACCATAGACCAAACCAACCTTCAACGAAGCTCTTACCATTGTCCACACACACTACGGACACAGTTGGGCGTCCAGCAAAGCCCTCTTGGAGTCTGCACGCGCACGTGTGGGTGCAGGTGCAGGCACTGCAGGTGACAGTCTCGACGACGTTGACAGCTTAAACCTCAACCCGTTCCAGGAGTTTTCGCGTCAAGTCTCTCGCGATCCCGCCGTCGGATCCGGCGGACCCTGTTTTCCGTTCGATCGTGATCTTCACGATAGAGCTGTTCAGTTTCTTTGTGACAGACTAGGAGCAGGCGGGCTTGGATCGATGGAGGTCTTGTCCTCTGAGACGAAAAAAGCGAAACCGACCTCCTGGGAGGTCCACGTGGTTGGAAGATTCGCACGAGGTGCCGCTTGGGGACGTTTGTTGGACTTGGTCGTCGTGCCGGGGAACAGGAAGGAAATGGCAGAGAGTGAGCTCAGTGAACTAAAAGAGATCGTCTTTGCTTCGTTTGGAGATTTAGGTGCGTTCCTAGTTCAGCTGAAGAACTCGGGACTGACATTAAGGTGGCCTAATTCTCGTACGCAGCTCCGCCATTCGCATTAATCCCCCCATCTCGTCTCCTATTCCTTCTTCCCACCTCTTCCCTTCCTCCGCCAAACCCCTTCTCTCCCATCAACACACTTTCGGTCGTCCCAAAGTTCATCCTCTGCGACCTCAAAATGTCACCGCGAGCCAGATTACCGCACGCCCTTGTGTGGTTTACGGGCCCTTACGTGCATTCGGTTCGACTGCAGAAGATGGCCTGGGTCACGAGGGAGCTCGAGTGGGGACCCAGGGGCGCGACGAGGGTTCTGGACGGGGAAGCGGGGGTCACGGAGGATGTTGATATTGAGTTCCGGAGTGCGCGGAAGCTGGAGGAGTGGCTGCTGGGGTCTTGATGGCGTGTTGAGTGGGTGTCGACTTTTTGTGAGAATTGTCGTGCTGCTGCAATATATTGACGTCGTATTCAGTCTGCAAAATGCCTTGGCCGGGCTTACGACACACGTCATTTTTAAGCCCCCCTCTCTTTCTGGATCGTTCGTCTCCGTTTTTTTCCCTCACCAGATGACTTCTCAAGATATACACATGTGGGGTTTTCAGTTCACCACGTCAGTTGCTTGGCATAAATGCGATGTGTCACTAGTGAACTATTTCCAGTACAACGTTTGTATAGAAAATGTACCGGAACTCTAATTTCGACATGCGAATGCATGAGAAGTTCAGCGCGGTCTCGGGCATGACAAATGATCAAAAGCGAAACTGAGTGCGAAAAGGGATGAACTTAACTGACCATCTCACGAATATATAACGGTGCCATCTATGATTGTCAGGTTTGGGGATTGGTGTGCTCGGAATGGTGCAGGGCACACCGGCGCCACGGGCCAACTTTTCACAGTATGTTTCAGTGGTCCGAAAATCCCCCGCAATTATGTGGTTTTGATTTCTTTCTTTACTGATACATGCATTTGAATTTCTTCATTTTCACGTCGTGTGCTGCTGCTTGTTGCAATTGATTTGAGGAAAACCACAAGTCATTGAACTCGGATCACTCACCCTACAGCACCGCGGCATCATCTGAGCCTTTGCCCTTGAAGAAGTCGGACTCTTTGGGATCAAGGGCCGCAAGTGCCTGGAAGTGAGCTGGCAGCTTCAAGCACCTCGTCGCATGCCGAACTTCTCCGCTCCTTCCTTTTCCATCAACTGCTCCTCCAACCTGACATGGATTGCGAAGTAGGCGGCGGCCTTTTGACTGGGGTCCCCATCGGTCTTCGCACACTCCTGCCGAAATCCCCTCTCGAGCTGGTGCAAGCCAATGAGTCAAACAGACGTTCCCAAAACACTGAAAAAATGCCAAGCAGTACGAGTACCTCGCCGGAGATGAAGACTTTTCTTGTTGGGTGACATCATCGAAGCATTCGATCCAACGTCTGCAGCTGGAAACCCGCACGATAAAACGAGTCAATCGGGACAAATCATGACCAATCATGACATTTGCTCACCCTTTGTGATGCCCGGATTTCCTTGCTCTCCGTCAGGGGCATCGCCCGACCGTGGGACATCTGGGACACCGCGTTCTCTACACTTTCGGCGCCGTGAGCCGGCTGGGACTGCTTTGTCACGGAAGAAACTGCCGCGCTGTCTCCCATGTTCACAAGGAAGTGGATGGATGGCTGTCTGGAGAAAAAAAAGGCAAAATTTCAAGAGGGTGAACCCCCGATGTTCACCCTGTTACAATATCTTATGCCTTCATTCCCGTTCAATTATAACATTTGTCGACATATACATGCAAAATTTGTACAGCAAACTAACTTGATACCGCACATTTGAAGCCGCATTTCATTCTTTTGTGCGCCAACCACATCACCGGCGAACTGGTTGCTGGTATCCTCCATTGTAACCCAGCGTCGCGGCGCCGGCCCCTCCGGCCACACCGTACGCCGGAGTCGCACCACCGCCGTATCCAAACCCAACTGGGGCCATGGGTGTAGGAGCTCCATAGCCTCCCATTCCATATGGAACGCCTCCGGGGGTTTGGTAGCCCTGTATTCCTGCTCGCATAGCAGGAGCACCTCCGTACGCAGTTCCCGGACGCTGCCCACCGTACTGAGACATTGGCATATTCTGGCGACCGGGAGGCGCTCCACCTTGTGCTTGTGGTCGTTTGGGGTTCATTTTGAAGAATCGCAGAAGATCGTCGACAGTAGCGTACTGTCGTTCTCTGAACTTGAACTTTCCAGGGTCAAGGTAGACCCGTTCATGCTCTGCTGGACTTTGCACGGCAAATCGGTAAACAAGATAGAAGAACCCCGGGGCATCTGCGGAGCAGAAAGCATACGCGGAGCGATTTGGCTGTCGAATAAGCTGATTCATCAGCTCCTTTTCTACAGTTTCTCGTCGCATGTTCTTCATGAACTTGCTGTGTGCCCGAAGCTCCCGAATCTTTCCCACCATCGGCTCAATGAAAATATTGATGAGGTGATCCAAAGATTCAAACGTTTGCGAAGTGTCCTTCACAGTCCACTGCTCTCTACCAGTTTGGCTGAAAGAATGTTGGATCCCTGATGATTTGGACCAAGTCGCGGATTAGATTCGAAACCACGAACAAGTCTTCAACACTTACCGATATGCCAATAGCTTTCTCTGTCAAATTTAATCACTGCGACAAGGTTTCCAGGAGTGGAAGACGGTCTCACGACTATCGTCCCTATTTCCTGGCCCGACAAGTAGTCTTCACTTTCTTGGATCCCCCAGTCCCGGTGATAGTAAGGATGGCTCAATTCGGGCCGCGCACCTTCAGCGGCAGCTTTCATGATATCTAAAAAGAGATACCCGAAGATGAGAAGTCGAGCTTGAAAACAAAATTGACTAATATCATACCTCGCTGCTTCTTATCCTTGTCCGCCCTCTCACGATCAAGATCAAAGTACCTGTCCCGCACTGGCTGCTGTTCTTCGTTTTCACGAATGCCCACTTCGACTTGAAGTGTCCTCTTGTCAAATGCGCGCAGTCTCGCCATGATGGGTTGATCAACTTTCAGGATAGCGTCGATCTTCATATCTAGTGGTACGTTGGGACCGTAACGATCTCTAGGAGAAACTTTGGCCTCAAGGCCGTTTCGGAAGGCAATGATGGCAAGACCACTTTGCCCTTCATCCCGTGGAGGGAACATTCGAACGACAGTGGCTGGAGCGACCGTGCCCACAGACCACGTTTCGTCGTCTTCTCCGGTAAGCATCGTGAAGACTTCGTCCTCGTACGTCGGTTTATCCTCGGGCTTCGGAATTTCCGGGGAGTTGTCGAAAAATGGCTTTCTGCGTTCACCATATGGATCTTGCAGCTCCTTCTTCATGTCGAGAAGAAGCAACCGCTTGGGTTCTCCAATACGCTTCTCTAGCTCGTCAGCGTAGTCGTCCAGCAAGAGATCATCCAGCCGCTTTTGGTTACCGTCCATCAGCTCTTCGACATGCCGAGACGGGTTCTCGTCTTCCTCGTCGAGATCATCTGCGTCCATAGCATCGGCCGCCATTTTCCGAGCGAGATCGTAATCTTCCAGGTGGATGCGAGTATCGTCCAAAGGATCGACCGCGACGTTTCGAGTGAATTCGTGGCCTCGAATCCGAATGAAGCTTCCACAGTTGTAGAAAACGCGAGCGCCAAGGATCCTGACTCCTGATTCTTGGTCCACGACGAGTTGCCCTCGAGAAATGATGCGTTGACCAGTCTAATCGAAGACTAGCGTGACCTTTTGTGAATATTAACACTTCCGAAACAAAATGAGCTCACCAACGACTTCGCCTTCATTTGCAACCCCATCGCCTTCCGTGGCCCAAAACCACAGACAAACTGCAAAGTGTGGGCCTGGTGTCCGAATCGAATAGCCTGGTTGATATCCACTCCCACAACTGCCGTTGCATTCATAAAAGCCCGCTGGAAGTGGTTCACGAGCATATCTTTGGGAACCTTTTGGGGCAACACGCCGCCATTACGCCGGCACCACGTCAACCACTCCCTCCACCGTGGCACTCACTGCGCTCTGCTGCGAATGGAACCGCACCCGGGTAATGCTCCCCTCCAAATCGGCCAAGCTTGCATATGCCATCAGAGGGTCCTGGACCATCCTGCCCACCGCCACACAATACCGCACAATATCTGCATGCTCGGGGAATTCCCTCATCGCGTCCCTACTGGAACGCCAGATCCGAGCAACATCGTCCATCCCGTACACAACAACAGGGGCTCGACGGTGTCGCCACATTTGCGAAGCGGCATCAACAGCCTTCTTCACCTCGTCGTACAAAACGCGGGTTTTGGGCGTCTCCCCGGTCACGACGATAGCGTCCGCCTTCGTTCGACCAATGAGGTCCTGGAAATTGAGCAGCTCGTCGCGCTTCTCCTTGCTATCCTCCCCATCGATCTTCCGGTCCTGCAAGTGGTACATCTTGAACACACCCTTGAGCAACCCGTCGGGATTCACCGTCACGACCGTGGCGGGGTCCTTGATCTTATCCCCTGCACCCCAACTCACAACCAAGAGGTTCAGCCCAATGTGGTGGTCGCGATCATCGTCATCGTCATCATCGTCACTCCTGGAGCTCTTTGGCTCCAACGGCGCCCGCATAAGCTTCTTCTCCAGATTCTTCGTGGCCTCCTTTGCAATATACAAAGTCGCCTCCCCAATCATCTTCTGCCGCATCCACTTGACAGTATCCCGCTTTATCAACTCCAACGCCTCCTCCACAATCTTGTGCCGCTGAAGGTTCCACGCCGCGGCAAGATCACTGGCTCCATCAGACTGGATGTGGAACCGCATCGAGGCCAGCAGCGCTTCCTCCACCTTAGGGTCGAGCCGAACCGTCACTTTGAGAAGTCCTTCCTCCTCCGCCTTGACGATACAGGCGAACTGACCGTCCGTGAACTGCGACACAGGTTTGTATCGGAGGTACTTGAACGACTGTGGGGACGGGCAGTGACTTGAACCGAGGCACACAACAAGCGACCGAAAAGTAACAACAACATACGTAGTATGGGTTCATTTCCGTGATGACTCCCTTGCCTTTATCCGTAGGCTCAACGTTTACTACCGCGTCGTTCGCAAACCTCCTGCGGAATCCACCTCGAAGCTCCGGCTCGGTCGCAATCTCCTCCGCAATCACAGTTCGGGCGGCTATGCAAATGCATCAATTCAGTGTCATTCACCACCGCGCTAGCCACGTTCACGAACATCGAATCGAACTCACATGCCATGACGACCTCCGCCCTCGAGAATCTCGACCTCTGCCTCGTGAACCGCTCAAAGTAGTCCAGTGGCATTTCGCCCTCCTCCTCAGGGAAATGCCGCTTCACATTCTGCGAGTTCATGAAGGCGTCCACAACTCCCGACAGGAACGTCCGCCTGTTTACATGGAACCCCCGCGAGGCCACAAGCATCCCGGCCTCCTTGAGGTTCTGGTATCGGCTGTGGGGCTTCTTCTCCGCGCGCGACGCTGCTGGCGAGAGTCCGGTCTTATCCTTGGCAGCTTCTTCCTCACCCCGGGCAATCTCCTCGCCGTAGTGGAGCCTGACATACCGCCGCACGTCCTCGGCAGCAATGGCCGAATCCACCTTGGACTCGATCTGCTCGATGACGGGGTCATCCCGCGCGTCGAAGCTCCACTTGCGGGCCTGCTCGACCAGGGGCATGAGCGCCTGCAGCTGCGTATCCAGCATCTGGAACTCCTCGTCCAGCTCCGCAATCAGCCAGAGGTCCTCCTGGGTCAAGTGCGGGTGCCAGTGATCCTTCCTTAACGTAGCAATGAAGGGCACTTCGAGCAAGTTTCCGTCCTCGTCGCGCATGAACTGCAGCACCTTGATGATGGCGGCCTGCTGCGGCGGGTCCGTGTACGAGGCCTTGTTGAGCGCGTGCGCCATCATGTGCGAGATGTACACGCCCTCGCGGTGGAACTCGGTCGGGATCTTGCACGTCTTGTACGACCCGCGCGTGTGCCGCAGTTGGTAGCGTTCGGGGATGTCGGTCGTGCGGATGATTTCGTCGTCTTCGGTGAGGAGCTTTTCGGCGATTACGGTCGGCTCCCAGACCTGAAGTGAGTGGTGGTCGCGGTGTGAGTTCTGTCGAATGGTTTCCCGTGGTCCTGGTGCCCCACAAAGTCAACTCACGTCTTCCAACTTAGTCACCTTCTTCACACCTCCCTCCCCATCCTCATCCTCATCATCATCCAACCTCGTCGCCCTCCCACCCGCTCTCGCATGCGGCTGCCCCGCATCCCCGGCCCTCGCCTCGGCCTCCACGACAGCATACTCGCTCGCATCAAACATCTCCATCCACTCCTCCGACGCGCCCCCATTCTCCCTCGCCTGGGCCCTCTTGCGCTGCCGAGCCCGCTCTTGCCGCATCGCCCGCTTGTCCGCCTCGTCCATCTCCTCCCCGCCCGGCTCGTCGTCCTCGATGAACCCGTCCATGGATTCCTCGTCCGAGGCGAGGTAGTACTCGATAGGCTCGGCGGGCTTGCTGGACCCTTCGAACATTTGAGCCAGCCCGTCGTCAGAGATGGCGTCGTCGTCGTCCCGCGCGGCCCTCGCGGGGGTGGAGGAAGAGGGCGCAGCGTCGTCGTCGTCGTCGTCCACGCGGTTCCGCCGCAAGCGTTTGACGCGGCGGGTTTTTTGACCGAGGTTTTCGCGGATGAGGTCCAGGTCTTCCTCTTCCACGTCCGATTGGTCTGGGCGAAGTAGGAAGTGGGGCAGACGGTTGAGGGCAGAGTTGGAGCGAAATGCAAAAGACACCGCGGGCTTCACGTACCGTCGTCAGACTCGTCCTTCTTGGTCTTTGGCTCGTCCTCTCCACTGTCAGGCTCGTCGACAATGAACCCTTTGAACTCTTCCCTGCAACGAGAAGCGGCCAGATGGGGGTGAAACCACGGAAGCCGACGGCATACTACGCAACATGCGACTTACATTGCCTTATCCGGGTCATCCTCCTCTTCGTCCTCGGAGTCCTCGTCGTCGCTGAAAACTGTGGAGCAAGAAAGAATGTCACCACCCATTCACCACCACCGGCACCCCTGCTTTTGCCCCTTCCCCAATCCCCTCCCCCTCTCCGCCCTACGCACGATGCGGGTTCTTGCTCGACGGCCTGGCGGTATCCTCGCCCTCGTCGTCGTCGCTGTTCATGTCTCTCTTGCGCTTCTTCTTCTTTTCCGGGTCCTTGGGGGGGCGCACTCTGCCAGGCGACGTTGCCTGCGAGGCGGGGCGGTCCACGTCCATGGATGATGCTGGGGTGTCCATTTGTGGTGGATTGCGGGCGGCTGGTGAAGGGTGCGGGGGGACGGATGCCCTTGCTGACCGTGGTCACTCAAACGGCAATCTTTTCAATGCCATGAGCTGTTTCTTCCTTCCGTCACGGGTAGCTTTTTCTCTGTCTCGCTTTCCGTGTGACAGATTCTTTTGCTCCCTCAGCTACCTCGTATCTCGGCGATGGACGGGTGGTCCAATCGACGTTCTTGGAAAAGAAACTGCTTTTCATCCATTTGCACCTTGTGTTCTCGTCCCTCGACCCTCACGGAACTTCACGACGCAACACTCCATATTTCGATGCCAGGATTCTTCACCAGAGCCTCGTGACTTGGTGCACGCAGCGGATTCAACATACTGGCTACAGAGGCACTGGCTTTGCTAGGAAGAGAACACAGGTCTTTCATGGAGAGCAAGAGGTCTCTGGACCCGTGGGTGGTGACCAGAACGCGGACGGCGCACGAAACACCCAAGGCTGGCCCCAACAAGAGCTGCACCGCAAGCAAGCCAATATGAAGCGGGAAGCTCCTCGAGAACTCCAAGTTCAGCTTCTGCAAATTGGAGAACTCGACACCGGAAGCAAGTGTCGGGCTCCAATTTGTGGACGCCGAACGGATGGAGACTTCAATGAGTGATGCTCCGGCAGTCCGGCGATCTGATTTGTGGATGGAAAGCTATTGCAAATATTGTGCGATATTGAATGGATATTTCAATTGAGTTTTGAGAACAAGGCTCGAATCTCAGTGCTCGCCTTCCCCCGTCTGACTGAAACTCATTCACGCCAAATATGAACTACCAAGTCAGTTCGCAACGGAGGAGCTCAAGGCCAGGGATTAGCCCCACAATCTTCTCTTGGGACATGTCAGCATGGCTTTGTGGGCGGGCCTTCGCAGCTGAAGCTGGAACGTACCGCAACTGTCGACCGTTAACCTCCCCGGCAGCAATACTGTTGATAATGAAGTAGCTGCGAATTTTTACGTGGCGCCCACTGCGACAAGATACTTCGCAACTGCACCAATACAACAACTGTAAGAGAGTTTTTACCAGCTTGTACTGCATTTTTCCCCTCCAACCTCCTTGTCACTTGCACCCTCTCTGTCGGGGTTGCACTCCGACCTTGTGCTGTTCGAGGCCACGCTGGTTTTGGACCTCAATACAACCAGTCCTGCTTCGTTCCTCGATATTGTGATGGGAGTCCAGCTGGACGTTTCGCAACATGTCTTGGTGCATGATGTTCATGTTCAACGTGATTGAAAAGATGCAGGACGGCCGCGGGTGCAGCTCACAATGGGTCAGGAGCAGAGCATGACTATTGCAATGACGAAGGCGAAGTTGATGATGCTTTATGAAACGGCGTGCAAGAGTGGTTATAATCAGCCGGGATGTGCTCGTGTGGTTCCCATTTATTGGGTGACATTGGCTGACTCGACTGGTGAGACAAATGTCGGACTCGGCTCCGATAGGTACTCCGATAGGTACGAACAAGGCAGCATTTGTATTGTTCCACGAGTCCTTTATATGTTCTCCGCCCTCGGTCACTTCACTCCAGCACGTCATTGGCGCCCTCTCGGCCCTCACACCCACATACAGCATATTTGTGCGGCAGCTGCACCATTACGACAAGAATTAAATAGTTTGCAAAGAATTATGTTATAAGGGTGTGGCGACAGTTGGTAGGCCTGGCTGCTTTCCTGCTTTCCTGGTATCACCCTATTTGCCATCATGTCGTGACATCATGCCACCCGATCCAATCTTGTCTAGCTTCGCCAAACACGGTGGAAATTGGCGACCCCTACTGCAGCGGCTTCATTGGGGAACGATCTACTTGAGGTATTTTTGTCTGTTTACACACAAACATGCCAAGAATAGATGCAGAGCTTTTTCTGGAAGGGTAGTGGTTTCGGGTCATGGTGGAGTAAATTTTGTGTATATGATTTTCGCTGCTCGTAATGGTCTCGATTTGGCTTGTTACCACTTGCCGCACCGCAATCGGATCCATGGAAAGGGACGGGGCTATGCTCCGGAGTTTTCGTGGCGCCCCTCAGCCGCCCGGGATATCGCCACAACGTTCCATACCCGCCGCGAGACGAACGCCTGCAGAGCATCAGATTTGAAAACATTATGAAACTATGCTGTAATTGAGGGAGAGAACCGTTCTATACGAGGGCTGGTGTAGGATCACATGAATTCAGCCGAAATGTCGGCTTGGGAAGTCGTCGGAAGCCGCCAGGGTAAACAAACTTCTAAAGGTACGAACGCCGCACGAAGAAATCTCGTCCTGGGCGTACATAACGGTCGCGCTAAGATTGTGTTGTTGGGTTAGCTGGCGTTGTAAATGAAGTCGAATGGTTACCCTCGGGAAGCAGCCGGTGGTCTTCAGTAACGGAAAAATAAGATCGGAATAGGAAGTTCTCGCAAAAGAACACAAACCAAGTCTCCCGTCGACACACTCTCTCCGCCAGGCTGCCCCGCTTCGCAAGGTGATCGAGTGAGGTTGAGCGAGGCAAAGAGGTAAAAAGGGGGCGTTGTTGTTGCGACCGTAATCCTACAACAAACCGCTTAGGACACGGTCTGGGCCCATTAGCTGATAGTGGTATGCTGCTGGTTCATGTCTGATTCCGTCTTACCGTCTAACCACCCGCTGATGCTCGTCGCCCCACCCGCACCGCCGCAGCTGCCCTCAGGGAACATCCCGCACGCAATTCCCCTGCGCTTCGTCTCGTTCGCGCCCTCGCTCGCTTCGCCCTCCGACGTGGGACTCGTCTCCCCGCTGCGCACGATCGCTTCGCCCGTGCTGCCCTCTTCGCCGTTTCGCATCGACAGCGCTCAGAACTCGCCAATGTCGGCGACTGTTCCCCCGCAGGGTCTGGGCTTCCATCGATTCGCCGAGTCCGGGCCTTTATCTGCGTCTGCTTCTGCCCATCACCCGGCGGCGGTGGTGCTCGCTCCATCAAACTCCATGGACGCTCAAGTTCAATACCCCAACACCTCCACTACGAGTGCAAGCCTGACACAATACCAGCCATCGTCAGCCCGAACCGCACACCTCTCCGACTGCATGCCTGCGCCCTATGCTACGCCGTACGACGCCCAGCCACGCTGGGACAACCAGTCTGCAGACTCGGTCAACGTTGAAGAACAACAGGTTGTTTCGGAGTCGACGCAGCAATGGGGTCCGGCCAAGCGGGAACGGTCACCCGCGACACTTTCGACCGAAAAGCCGCCTCACTCATAGTACGTATACTCTCCTTTCACCTGCTCTCATGCACATACTCAACTCCCCGATGTACATGTTCTCCCCACCAGCGCAACCATAATCACACAAGCCATCCGCTCCTCGCCCTCGCACCAACTGACGCTCAACGACATCTACAACTGGGTCATGGAGAACTACCCCTACTACCAGAACGCCGCGCACGGATGGAAGGTGAGCTGCGCCGCCGGCCCCTCATTCTACCTCGTACCTCACTCTTTGTCCGATCCTGTACCAAAACAAACCGCACCGCACGTCTCCTCTCTCCGCTCCGTCGGAATCCTCCGACCGCCCTCACTCCTTATTCGTGCTCCACCCTCAAACCCTCAGAACTCCATCCGGCATAACCTAAGCCTTAATAAGCAATTCGTGCGCGTGCCCAGACCGCACAACGAGCCTGGAAAGGGCGCCGTGAGTGTTCCCTCCCCCTTGTTGCATCCATTTCGCACACCCATGCATTAACCACCCCGCTCCGCCCTCCCCCCCCGCCCACACACAGTACTGGACCGTCGACGAAGCCGTGGCCGCCATGGCGCCTCCGAAACGCACAAACCGTGGCGCGCGTGCATCTGTATCCTTCGATGCCTCGTCCAAATCCGCCGACTCGGCCGCCTCGACATCCCCAACCGTGTCACACTCCACATCAGGTTACCCCACAATGACGTACTCCTCCATCGACTCCACGCAGTACCACGCAATGCCACTCTCGGCCGGGCCCACAGAGCATTTTGCACACCATTTTCGCCCTGAAGCGTTCCCCGGCTCGGCACCACTCGGTTCCATGCCACTATCCGCTCTTCCCGACGGCTCCAATATGACCACAACCCACTTCACACCCTTCACCCACTTCGCCTACCCCGGCTCCGTAACACCCACACCTCTCAACGGCGCCGACTTGACGGGATACAACGCCGGCGCTGGGGGTTACAACTACCAACTCACGTCCATGGCCCCCCAGCCCTTCTTCACGACCTCCCAACCGGGCGCCGCCACGTTCTTCGCACCCCCGTCCATGATGGAACCGCATCACGCCATCACACCACGCGCCGCCGACATGGGGTTCGTCACACGCGGGGGCTCGCAGAGTGCGTCGTATATGCGCGGGAGTGGCAGGTCCGTATCCCCGCATCCGATCGCCACGAACAGGATCTCGCATCAATGGTCAGAGTCCGCAGTCGATGGGCAGCAGCTACACGTGAGCACCTCGGTAGGGTTCAACCCCGACGGCCAGCTCGTCGCATACTCGTCCGCTCCGGCGCAGTATATGGGTTCCGTCACAGGTGCCGCCGCCGCCGGCGGGCCCACGGGGGGGAGTCCTGTGATTCTCGTGCCGGGCGGCGCGTTCGGGCAGGTGCAAGAGCAGAGGTTCGTGGCGGCACATGGGTACCCGACCCTCGCGGCCGGATCTGGCGGTGCGATGCAGTCCCCCGTACGTGCTGTGGGCCAGCACTACGGAGCCGCGAATGGGGCGGTCGGGATGCAGCAGATGCAGATGCAGCAAATGACTGTGCAAGTCGAGTGATGGGGGCGCCGTGGCCGCGAGAGATGGGGCAGGTTTGGATTACGGAATACGGCGGTTTCTCTTTGGAAGCAGGAGCAGAGATCTTGGAACGTTGGATTTCTTTTGCATTTTTTCATGTACGGTCGAGTCTTGCAACCCTCTTAAACATCGGGGACAGAGTTAATGGTAGTGGCCGGCCGGACGGCGAACGACGCAGATCTCAATCCCGAGATGCAATCTAATCATGTAATCAATGTATTGTACGATCTGCTGGGTAGATTCGACGCAATAGCAACATCTAATAATTCTTTCATTTTGTTTGCCTTTCTCACACGGTTACAACACTGTTTTCGCCTGGATGACCAGAGTGACGTGACGACCTCCCCCTCTGACATTTGTCCAACAACGAATTCCTGGTTTTCGCTTGCATCGACTGCACTTCAGGAGAACCGCCAGGTGGAGGTGGTTCGAAGGCGTGGGGATGCAACGAAAGGTAATTGCAAAGATGTCGGAACGTCGGGAGAGCGGCAACGAGACAGGGACCCATAACAGAAGAAAAAAATTCACGTATTTAGAACATTTCATTCGGGTTTCATATGGCTTGTGAGCTGTTTGATGTTCTGTGGTCTTAGGGAGCAGAACGAGTTCACCTACATGACATCCGGAATCGACCTGGGCACGAGCTACGCCACCATCGGCGTCTGGCAGGACGATGCAGTCACGATCATCCGCAGAGGTGCCTGTCTCCCCGTTGATTCTTCGAGTTCTGCTGTTGATACAACTCGGTACCCTGCTTTCCTTGCAAGTCCCCGGATGTATTGCGTTCACTCCCACAGCAAGTTTTGTCATCCTCTAAGTGTCGTTCCGAGGGAAATTAAAGTTGGTTTGATGTCCCGCCGGTCCGTTCCGACATCGCTCACGAACCACGAATTGAATCCCAACCATTCTTAGGGCCACTTAGTCGGCGATACTGCTAAGAAACAAATAAAAATAAACCCCCACAACACCGTATATGGTTTCACCGGCTCGTGGGTCGTCGGTTCGCTGATGCAGAAGTTCAATCGTGGAGAAAGACGCCGTCAGGCAGTTTGTCAGACAATCGGCACCGGATCGACCCATCCCTCGTTATCTGACATCTCGCTATCGTCAGACCCTTTAACGTGATCGACCAGGATGGGACTCCAGCTGTCAAAGTCGACCATAAAGGAGAATCAAGAATCTACACCGTCGAGGAGCTTGTCGCAATGGTGCTCAGCAAAGCGAAGATAATTGCAGAAGCGCACCTACGACGCAAAGTCAGCGGTGCTGTCATCACTGTTCCGTCGCTCTGGAATTCTCTGCAGAGCTCAATGGTCAAGGACGCCGCCACTATAGCCAGACTCAACGTTCTACCGATGATTTCCGCACCTACTTGTGCGGCGCTCCAATTTGGTCTCGCCCTGCAAGAAGAAGCAGAGAGAAATGTGCTCGTTTGCGATTTGGGTGAGTCTCCTCATTCCCTGGCCCCCGCGCCGACAAAAATGTCCAACGCAACCCGGGTGTGCTCACTTCCTTTGGCGCACAAATTTCCATCCAATAACGTCTCTGAACTAGAGGAGGAGCTCACTGCGATGTTTCACTTCTGGCCATCGAAGCCGGCGTATACGAGGTGAAAGCGGTAGCAGGAGACACTGACCTTGGCGGAATGGACTTGTGTTGAACGAATGTTGGACTTTTTCAAACGCGACTTTCAGCAATAGTTTAAGTGTGATGTCTCAGGTGACACCTTTTCAATGTGTCGCCTCCGAGAAGGATACGAAGCAGCCATGTCTTCCCTGTCTGCGGTGTCAGAGACCACAATCGAGGTAACCGGAGCAGCTTGATCTTTCAATTGCTTCACAAAGAAGTTCCCCTGATCTGAACTTTTGTGCCTCCAGCTGGTATCCTTCTTTGGTGGAATTGACTATCGGACAACAATCACTCGCACCAAGTTTATCGAAAGTGTTTTGCGTGACTCTCATATTGACAAGGGTTCAACTCACAATATTGTGCTTGTTGGGGGTTCCATGCGAATTCCGAAAATCCGGAAACTCGTCCAAGATTTCTTTGGTGGAAATCGAGTTTGCCATATCATACGTTTCTTCTGCTTCTGATGCGATCAGCTGAGCATGGGGTCATCACAGAATGCGACAACAAGCTAAATATGTATCAGGTGTACATACATACGGTACACTTCTCTGGCGGGGAATGTTTTATGAACGGACATACGTGTACCCTGCGGAAGAACTTGCTGAATTATATGTTAAGCCAACAAAGTCCCTGATAATGTAAACACCATTCCCCGTGTCCCGTTTTCATTTTGAGTTACACGTTATGAATTGTGCGTATGCGTACTACATGGCTATGTTCAAGTTTTCAGTCAATGTTTCCCCACCCTCCTTCACTAGCTCGAAGCGACTTGCAAAAGGGCGCAAATCAGTGGGGAGCGACCCCGGGTTTCTTCCCCACTCCGACGTCTTCTCCAACAGCGCCCTTGACCACCCTCGCAACGTCCTCCGTCACGTCCGTCCGTCTCCTTCCATTCCAAAACATCTTTGCGCTCGCCATTTCCCCCTCACACTTCCTCGCCACTCGACCCCACACCTCGCACGCCTCGTGTGCTCCGTCCCGCCAACCGTACTCCCCGTTCGTTGTTGGAGAGGGGACAGTCCCGCCATAGGACCTGTCACGAGGGGTTTGGAATACGGTACGTTCGGCGAGAGCAAGGTATGACATATCGAGTGGAGGAGTGGTGGTGGTGGCGAAGAAGGGGGAGGAGGGCTTTTCGGAGATGACGACGGCTGGGCGATGGGGGTGGGGTTAGAAAGATCAGGAGGAGCTACCACAAGCTGCTCAAGTACCTCTCCGAAAGCTCGGTGTTACGACGAATCGTGTTCCCGTTTCTCTGGCAAGTCGTTCCCACTCCTCCTCCTTTGAGTTCCTCCGAGGAAATGTCGCTTGGGAGCCAATGTGCGATGACGCGAGTGGAAAAGACGGGCCAAGTTGCGAGGAAGGCGCAACGTTCTCTTCACTAGACGGTAGTTTCCCCGTGTTCGTATCGTCTTTTGGGGTCGGTTGTGACGGCGCTGTGTTACTGCTCCAACTTTCCGAGCGAAGTGATGCAGGTGGCGCCTCAGAGGAAGGAATGGTGGTATTGCTACGTGTTGGAGTATTCTTTGATCTATTCCCGTCCGCTTTTCGCCGATCTCTGTGTTCAGTTGCGACTGTTCTCTCCTTTCGTGTTAGCGCTGCCTGAAACACATCACGTGTCGGAACCGGAACAGAGCGAGGAGACGCGCGGGCTTGCGACACTTCAAGTCTTGCATTACTCGAGTTGGAGGAGCTTGTCGGACGAACTGAACCACTGGTATGCTTTCTGCCCGACGCTGCAAGTTTGTGGAATTCGTTCGGCTGCCGATGTGGTATACAGGCCAGGGAGACTTGGTGTGACGATCGATTGGAGGGGAGATGATGCTTGTGATTATTGGGAGAGTACTTGGCTCGCGTTGCGGGACGACGTTCCATCAGAAGCTGGTTGATGAAAGTTAGTTTGCATGATCGGGTGTTACCCTGATAAGATTTGGGATCAACAATCTCCAGAGGATTCACGTGCCATTAAATCCGAACAAAACCGCGTCGGACTCGTAGCATTGGGCGGTATTCACTTTTATTCGGTGAGGATTCCTGTTGCTGTGGTTGCCCAACACCACAAAAGTTCCCCTCCACCTCCAAAATGCCCGAATACGAGCGCGACCGCCGACGCAGCCGCAGCCCCCGCAACCAAGAGCGCGACTGGCGCGACAAAGACCGGTACGGGCGGGACTGCGACAGGGACGAAACACGTTACGAACAGAAGCGCAGCAGGGATGCACGGGACGAGCGGGACGATCGACGGGACTCGAAACGGTCACGGCGGACAGACGACGACAGGAGCGATGAGAGCGATGATGGTGGGGACAGGAGTAGGAGCAGGTCGCCTGATAGGAGGTGGGTTTGCCCAAACTGCATGCAAGGCGTTTTTCTGGGGATGTCTTCCTTACTGAAAATCTAGGAAAAAGAGTAAGAGGGAGACATCATCCGAGCGTCGAGAGCGCAAGAAGGCTGCCAAGCTCGAGAAAACCATTCTCAAGGAAGACCTCAAGAAGCAGAAGGAGGCGCAACTTGTTGCGCAGATGGCCGCCACCCTCGGGTATTCGAACACAGAGAACCCGTTTGGAGACCAGAATTTGACGCAGAAGTTCGTGTGGGCGAAGAAGGTTGAGAAGGATCAGAAGTCGGGGTTGACCACCGAGGAGCGGCTTCGGAAGGAGCGGAAGCGACATGCAGAGGTGCAGGAGGAGCTGGAAAGACTTAAGCACAGACGCAGGGAGCGTGAGGAGGAGGCGAGGTACGTTCCAGGTCAAGGACCCCCTTCCGGTACTCCCCACACTGAGGCGTGTCAATTCTCCCCTCCCCCCCACCTTCGTCGAACTTTATCTACTTGCCCAACGTGTAGAATTCGAGAAGAAGAAGAGGAGCGCCTTCGCCGTGAGCGCGAATGGGCCGCCGCCGGGGACTGGGAGGAGCAAGAGGACCAATTCTACCTCTCGCAGAACAAAAAGCGCGCCGTCATTCGGATCAAGGAAGGCCACGCGAAACCCATCGACGTTCTCGCCATGAACATCTCGCTCGCGTCCGACGGAGAAGTCGCCTCGGAGTTCGAGCAAGCAGGGTTCGACATCGACCCGGAGGAGCCCTACAAGATCCTGCATAACCAGGACCTCCGCCTTTCGGACGTCGAGGAGCTTAACCGCGACGTTGAGATGTACCTTTCGCTCGAGAAGGACGAGGCGAATCAGGACTTTTGGCGGTGCATGCTCATCGTGTGTCAGGACGAGATCTCCAAGCGCAGGAGAGCGGCCGACCCAAAGTATGCAGCACGCCAGGCCGGTGTGGGTGGTGGTGGGGCGCCGACGATTTCGCCGCAGATCGAGGCAGAGATCGAGGCGCTTTTGGCGGATAAGTCATACTCGGAGCTGTCGGATCTGCAGAGGCAGGTGGACGATAAGCTGGCGTCGGGAGGGCCGGTGGATGTGGAGTATTGGGAGGCTTTGCTGAAGGCGATTGTTGTTTGGAAAGCGAAAGCGAAGCTTCGCGAAATGCACAGGCGGCTGCTCCAGAGTAGATTGGAGAGGCTCAGGGAGAGACAGAGAGAGCAGGCGAGGCAGGGTGAAGAGGATATCAGGAAGACTCTTGCCGGTGGAGGCATCAAACTGCAGCTTGGATCTCAGAAGAAAGCAGAGCCGAAACCGAAGAAGGAGGAGTCGGAAGACGAGGAGTCGGAGGATGAGGAGGGCCAGTTTACCGGTATTACCAGTACACTGGAGAACCCAGACGAAAGTGATGAGGAGGTTGTTGAAGAGCTCGACGCTTACGACGGAACCATGTCGCCCGTTCCGCTCGCCGCCTTGCCCCGAGAGGACCGTGACGCCGAAGTTCTGGACCCCTTGGAAGACGCTGCCCGCGCCCAAGACGCTCGTCGTAAGGTGCTCCAGCAGCGCATCGTTGCGAAACCCGTCGCCGCCAAACCCGTCGCCCAGAGGGAGAGCAGGGAAGCCGGGCCATCTGCAAGGGCGGAACTGGACGAGGAAAAGCTGTACCGGCAAGAAGCCAACAAGGAAATGGAGGAGGAAGAGGAAGCGTTTAATGACGAAGTGGAGGCGGATCAGAAGGGTAAGGTATACTTGTGGCAGGATAAGTACCGGCCGAGGAAGCCGAGGTATTTCAACCGGGTTCATACGGGGTATGAGTGGAAGTGAGTGCTTGTGTGATTCCGGTATGTGCCAGTGATTTGAGTGATGTTGATACGTCTACCGAAAATTGCAGCAAGTACAATCAAACTCACTACGACACGGACAACCCGCCGCCAAAGGTGGTGCAAGGATACAAGTTCAATGTACGTTCTTTCTTTTGCTTGCAAATTGTGAAGTAGATGTCGCTGAAACGTTTTGTTGTTGTAGATCTTCTATCCGGATCTCATCGACAAGAGCAAAGCGCCAACATACAAGCTTGTGAAAGACCCGAGCAACCCGGATACGGTGAGTCATTTATGAACATATTTGTGTCAGCGCAAGTGTAAACTCTTTCCCAACCCTAGGTTATCATTCGATTCATCGCCGGTCCCCCTTACGAAGACATTGCGTTCCGTATCGTCAATCGCGAGTGGGAGTACTCGCACAAGAAGGGATACCGGTGTGTGTATGACAGGGGAATTCTCCAGCTGCACTTCAGATACAAAAGGTGAGTTTGCGGTTTCTTGACCGGACTTTTCGAATATTGGTTCTCACTCGAGCGCTACTGTACAGGCACTTTTACCGGAAGTAGGAAGAGTTGGAAGAGTAGGAAGAGGTTACGAGATGTAATTGTATTCACCGCATTTGTGCAAGGGCACCTCGCCTCCCCAACTCTTCAAACCGACACTATGAACTCCAGCGGGGGCAGTACCGCAATCCACGGCTCTTCCAACGCGAGTCCCAATGTTTCACTCAGTCCAGCGAGTCGGGGGTCGCCCTTCGCTGCTGCCGCCGGAAGCGTCAACCACCAGAAGGACCCAGACAAGCAGGTGAGGCGGCACAGAGGAGGACGGCGATGAAGTCTAGAAACTCGATGTTACGTGGTGATGGACGTGTGGGCATCGGGGCTGCTCGGCTGTGGGAGAGAGCTGTCCGATGGGTTGAATGGGATTCGAGTGAAAATGACGATGAAGGATGATTCGACGCGACAGCCCGCCAAAACGCACGGAAACGACACAAACGGTCTTTGCTTGATGTATTCTTGCCATTTCTACTCTGTCGCAATCATCTGGTATTAACTTCTATGTCACCCTTCGACACCACCTCAGCTTCGAGCCGCCATCGAGCTCATAACTGACGCATACGACTCCAAAACGCTCGCCCTAGCAAACGAAATCTCCCACTGGCGTACCGTGTCCTCCAACCAACGCCAGCACATTCTCTCGCTCGAAACCGAGCTAGGCACCACACAGAACCAGGTGGATGAGCTCCGGAAACAGCTTGACAGGGCGGAGCAGGAAAAGCGTCTGCTGGTGGCGAGCAAGAACGCCGTGGTGGAGAAATACAAGGAGTGCGTGAGAGCGGCGGAGAAGTTGGAGGAGTTTCGAAAGGTATGCATTCTGTACTAGTACCAATCTGCGAGACGGCACCGTGATTGATGATGAACCTCGACAGTCGATTGTTTCCATGGTATCCTTCTCTCCACCCTCCATCCCAACTTCCGGGGTCGGCGACATCACCGGCGTCTTTGGCGGCGACCTATCATCCCTCCTCCCAGAAGCCGTACCCACCACCTCAAGTCCCCGCCACGGGGCGCGCGCAGGAGGAAGCCCTGCCGAAACACTCGTCGGCGGACCTGGCGACGTGATGGCCGGCGGGCGTCCAAATTCCCGTACCGGCGGCGGTGGCGGGGGAGGCTGGAACGACCGGACCCAATCGCTGAGCCCGACAGCCCGCGGGTACTCGCCCCCGTCTCGTCTCGAGCCGCACCACGAGATTCCTGATATATCGTTTGATCTTTCGGGGATCAACCCGCCCACGTTTGCGACGACGTCTTTTATTCGGGACCAGGAGCGGGAGCAGGAGCAGCGCAGTGGTCTTGGTGAGGACGGACACGGGCTCAACTTGTCGGCGGCGTCGTTTGCAGAAGTACAGTTCGAGGACTCCAGCTTTGGGGATCAGTTGTCGCATATTATGAGCCCCAGCGGTCGCGGTGGAAACAACACCCGAGAGCAGGAGCAGGACAGTGTGGTAGAATCGGGACATCTGCGTGTGCAATCCCCAACGGAGAGGTCTCATCCCTCGACGGTATTGGGGAATGGGTTGAGACAGTTTGGCAGCCCGGCTGAGCGACAACAAGTACCGGCGTCAACACCCCCACTGCACACCACACGACCGCCTCTCTCGGCCAACCCCCCACGCCGAGCTGCACCTGCGCCACCTCAATCCTCCCACCAAGTAGTCAACACATCCATGGCCTCGTCCGCTTCCTCCCGCTCCGCCCCCTCCCCCTCCCCAACCGACACATCGCACCTCTACAGCCAAATCCGGTCCAACCTCACCAAACGCGAATTCGACGAGTTCGCCACCACGATATCACGGTTCAATAGGGGCGAGCAGTCGGCCGACGAGACCGTGCGTGGGCTGGCGAAATTGGTCAGGGATAGAGATCATTTTGTGAGGATGAGGGCGTTGGTGTATAGTGCTGTGAGTGAGGGAGGGGGAGAGACTGCGGGTGCTGGGAAGCCGGGGCAGGGGCAGGAGGTGGGAGCGCGGGCGGGGACGACGAATGTGAAGGGACGATGATGGTTTTGTGGAGGAGTGGAGCGGTTGGGACAGCGGTGGTTGAGCGGTGGTTGAGCGGTGCGGGTGTTGAGTCGTGTAGTTCGCTTCGTCTGGGGCGATGCGACTGCAGATATTGATTTTGTGGATAGTTCTTTTAATTATTTTGCGTTGGCACCAATATACATTGATCGGTCTCATGATTGGGATTGCAATGTTGAGACAGTTACTACATTTCACGTCTACAATTTACAAACTCTGCACGAATGCATGAATTACAATACTGGCGTCAACGGAATGCAGTCCTGCTGCGCACACGCCAGTCTAGAAAAACCAGTTCACCCGTCAAGCACCTCTTCACCAGCTCGCGAATCCCCAGAACGTGTTCTGCAGCGCCTTGGTCACCGGTACTTGGATCGCAAACTTTCCATACCCTCCCTGCGACTTTCCTCCGGTGGGGCCTTGGGTGATGCACACACCCCTGACTTCCACCATGGTCCCCGCAATCCCATCCGACCCCAAAGTCCACGTGAAGGGGCTTGACATTTGCGGGGTGGGGTTCCCGTCGTTCAGCGGCGCCGATTGGACGATCGTGCTGCCCATCTTGCCGCACCCGCGCCAGGGGTACAGCATCATGTTCTTTCCGGGGGAGATGATGGTGCCGATGTGGCGCGGCATGTTGGCGGCTGGCATGTCTTGGATCCAGACGATGAGCCCGACGAGGACTTGGGAGGTGTTTTTGACTGACACTTGGAACGTGGTTGTTTGCGTGACTGGAGTCGAGGTAAGGATGCGTCGGTGATGTCAGCTATGCGATATGACCTGGGGAACAGGAGGATGGATACCTTCGGTGCCATTGCAAATGGAAGCAGTGCACAGGTCGAGTGCGGCATACGGCGCCATGAAGTGGTGGTGGTACCCTGCGATGGCAGCCATCCCGTCGTCTTCCTACAATTGCAAAATGCAAACATTGTCAAGGCTTCATTCTCATGGACCCCAAACTGCGACCGGAACCAGAAGGGAGTTTCGCTCTCACCTGCAAGTAAGGAACGACCTGCCCCAGCGACTGCGGCGCGCCGTTGGCCTGGTCAAAGACGTCGCAGATATAGGACGGGATGAGCGATCCGTTCGTGAATGCGTCTGATCCGCGCGAGAGGCACATAACGGCTGCGAGGGCGAGCGAGAGTGCAAAGGAGGTCGAGCGTGTGGAGCGGGGCATCGTTGGCGGTGGGTCAGGCAAGGGTTGGGTGATAGTGTGATGCAACGCGGTCCGTGAAGAGAAACTTGAAAGAGCGGGGGCGAACTGAAAAATGCGGCGAGATTTTCACAGTGCAGACCGTCTTGGCGCCGCTTGAGGATAGATGCCGATCACATGGCGGGACCACCCTTCTTTGATCTGCCTCACGGGTCTCCTCACATCTCTCGGCACCATAACTATTCGGCAAAATAATAAATAGCTGGGAATACTGGTGTGCAAGTTCAGTCGGGTAGATGCACTCACCGTACGGGCAGTCTTATCGACGTGGTCGCCTTTCAATCGTTTTATTGGGCGAACGTGGCACGGCAAGCAACCTCAATGCACCTTTTACGTTATATGACCACCGGATTGTGCAGAGGGGGCCAACGGGACTTTGGGTGGGTTTGGTATGGTTCTTATGCTCACCGTGACAATAGTTGGACTTGGCACAAACGAACACACAAAAAGATGATATCAGACTTTGTGCTATTAAAGGGTTGTCATGACAAAAACCATCAAACATCAATGTATAAAAATCGGACTACCACAATGACCGTTCCAGACGGCCGGACCGGTCGGGGATACACGTCCCCTCGCCGCCCGTACAACAAAAGTCCACAAACGGCTCCCTCTCCGCTCCCCTTAAAGATGGGCGATTACCAGTGTGCGAATCCCCAGAAGGTGTTCTAAAAAGGGAGAAGGAGGTAAGTATGGGTGGGGAGAAGGGGGAAATGAGGGCCAGTACGTACCTGCAAATCCTTCGTCACCGGCAAATCAATCGCAAACTTTCCATACCCTCCCTGCGTATCATCCTTGCCCTCAGTGATGCACACGCCGCGNNNNTGTACCTTGTTGCCCGCAATCCCGTCCTGGCCGAGCGTCCAGGTGAAGGGCGAGGAAAGAGTGGGGTTGGGGTTCCCGTCGTCGAGCGCCGTAGTGTGCACGATCGTGGATCCCTGCTTCCCNCACCCGCGCCACGGGTAGTGCATCATGGCACGTCCGGGTGTGACGATGGTGCCGATGTGGCGCGGCATGTTTGGGGCGGGGAAGTCTTGGATCCAGACAATGAGGCCGAGNAGGGTGTGGGTGTTGTTCTTGGTGCAGACTTGGAAGGTCGTGGTGGGGCAGACTGTGTGGTGGTTGGTGGTTGGGTTGGGTTGGGGNTTAGAGATGGTGATCTCGAAAGGGGGGAAAAGAGGCGTAGAGCAGGCGTACCTTCTGTTCCGTTGACGATGAAGGCGCTGCANAGGTCGAGCGCGGCGTAGGGCGCCATGAAGTGCTTGTGGTAGCCCGCGACCTTCATCATGGCGTCGTCCTCCTACGATGCGCGGATGGGCGGGGGAGTTCACATCAGGACCGTTCGGCAACGGCCGCTACAGGCACGCAACCCCCAGCGAGCGCTCACCTGCAAGTAGGGCACGACCTGTCCCAGCGACTGCGGGGCTCCGTTTGCCTGGTCGAAGACGTCGCAGATGTACGACGGAATCAGCGATCCGTTTGTGAACGCTACCGTTTGCGAGGGCAGCAGAGCGGCAGCGGCAAAGGCGAGCAGACCGACGAGAGCGCGCGTTCGTGTCATTGCGCGGGGGAGTGTAAAAGTGGGAGAGGAAAGAGCGGACTGATTGGTGGAAGTCGAGAAGGAATGTGATCGTTTTCTATGAACGGCACCTTGGTTAGGGGGCGGCGCCTCTTCTTGGCGATCTCGATCATGCGCCAGAGACGGCATACTCTGAGGCGGATTGGTGTAATCCAAGGGGCAAAAAGACAAGCTGTGGATGAGATTTTGGTATGATTTTGTATGGGTTTTGCAGTGCGTGGGGGTTTGGTACCCCAAATGCAGTTTCCATGGCGGTACCGGGGCGAAGACAAAAGGAAACTCACCACTCACTCAATCTGTTAGAAACTCGGGTTTCTGTATTATTCAAACCTGCAGGAAGCTAGAATTGCGCCATCGCTTCAGTGTTGCCCACCGTTTGAATCTGATCGGAGGCAGTGCGGCAGGTACCTCCGTTTCCTAAAGGGAAACATGAGACCGTCAGCACTTAATTCTCTCTCCAAAGAAGTGGAACTAATTCTCCCAATCTCTCATAAGCTTCGTTCGAATCTCCTCTTACGGTCATCACCACCAAGCACCGGAACATAAATCAAACGCCGGCGGTGGCTTGATCTGTTGTGCGACCTTGTGCGACCCATCCCTGCATCCTGCTTCCCTGGCAACGAACTTTGTACTGCGGTATCATATTGACAAGAGGGGCACACAAAAGAAATAATAAAGTGGCACGACGTTGACAACCCCTGACGCCTCGTCGTTCCAAGCCTAAAGTCCACTCATCGTCGCAAAACTCCCCACCATCCGACCATCACCAGTGAGCGAAACCCCAGAACGTCTTCTGTGTACGCGTGGAGAACGAGACAGGACACACGAGCAGCATCAATGCATTTTCCCTCCGCGCTGCACGTAAAAGATCGAAACTCACCGCCAAATGTGTCGCCACCGGAAAATCCACCGCAAACTTCCCATACCCGTCCTGCGCTCCCCCCCTTCCCCTCCGTAATACACACTCCCCTAACCTGCACCTTACCTTCCGCAACCCCATCCGCCCCAATCGTCCACGTAAACGGCGCGCTCATCTGCGGGGTTGGGTTCCCTCGTCCAGAGGTTTCGAGTGCACGATCTTGGATCCTTGCCGCCCGCACCCGCGTCATGGGTAGTGCATCATGTTGAAGCCCGGGTGCGTGATGGTCCCGATGTGGCGGGGAGTGGTGGGGGTGGGGAAGTCTTGCACCCAGACGATGAGGCCGAGCATTTTTGGGGGGGTGTTTTTGACGGTGATTTGGAAGGTTGAGGTTTGTTGGACTGGTGTTGGCGGATTGTAGGGGAGGGGGCGTGAGTGGGTTTAGTGGGCGTGTGAGTCCGTTGCACACCGAACAGCACTCACCCGACGTCGCATCCACTATCATCGCAGCGCACAGATCAAGCGCAGCAAACGGAGGCTGGAAGCGGTAGTGGTATTTCGCCACTTTCACCATCGCGTCGTTCTCCTATTCATTCATCATTGTTCCGAATGCGAATCACATTATGCTCGTTAAAAAAACACTACTCAACCGCAACAAATCCGAGTCCACGTGACCAATTCACATTCGAATAAGGCACGACCTGCCCCAAACTCGTCGGCGCGCCGTTGGCTTGGTCGAACACGACGCAGATGTATGAAGGGATGAGAGATCCGTTTGTAAACGCATGCGAGACGGGGAGGAGGAATGTTCCGACGAGCGTTGCGAGTGAAAGGAGGGATAGTTTTGAGGGGGGGCATCGGTGCGCGTGGTGCGAGTAGGGGTGAGCTGGGCGGGTCGGTTGGTCCTCTGTTCACGATTACAAACTAAGAGCCCGTTCGATGGCCATGGTAAAATGTGGTAAAGTGTGGTTTCGACCTGATACCACCCAATACCACAACCACGGTAAATGGGTGTTCGATAACGTGGTATCGGTACAAACCACAGGAACCAATACCACCCCTGTTCGATAGGTATTTAAAACATCATGGTATTGTAGATAACCGTGGTTTCGCTTTACCGCGCAAAAAGCATAGTTTTAAGTGGTATCAACCGTGGTTTTACCCTTCAAAAAAGTTGGCACAAAATGGCATTCAAACTACGTCAAAAAGCATCGATAGTCAACGATTTTGCCGGTGGTGCGGACACAGGAGGGAGTATGAAAACTCTTTCCATATTGGGAGCTCTCTTTTACGAGCCCCACCGCACAGTGAGAACTGAATTGGTAAACCATCAACTCGATGATATGACCATTCCTGTCGCCATCGACGTCAGAATCGACCCCCTACATCTTTGAACAATGGAATGAGCGGATTCCGAGGGAACCAGTTTTTAGACCTCATATTGGATTCCATTCAATCGCAAATGTTGAAGATTCGATTGAATATATTCGTTGGATTTCCGTAACCACGTCTTCCCTCTCCAACTTGCCCAAACCACACAATACCACGCGCAAAACCACTACCATGGTTTGGGGCGCGCATGGACCAAATACCATAACCACGGCAAAATCTGGTTTCCTACCGAACGAGCCCGAAAAGTTTAAGCATAATACTGGAGACTCGTCTTCTTCTTCGCTTGCACCTCTTGAATCGCTGTGAAAATCACACAAAAAACAATTTCATTCGCGTGTCAGTCTTGCAACAAACTACATAACCACCCCACCAGAATGCGAAGCTCACCTTCCATGAAATCCTCATGCACGACCTCAGTCCCGCCCCTCCTCAGGGCAATCATACCGGCCTCAACGCAAATCGCCTTACACTGCGCGCCATTGAACTCATCGCACGAACGCGCGATCTCGTCGTAGTTCACGTTGGCGTTGACCGTCATCTTGCGGGAGTGGATCTGCACGATACGCGCGCGGGCTTCTTCGTTCGGGGCCGGGAATTCAATCTTGCGGTCAAGTCGGCCCGAGCGGAGGAGGGCCGGGTCGAGAATGTCCACGCGGTTTGTGGCGGCGATGACCTTGAATAACAATGACACGGTGATGAGGAGCTGGCACAGCAACCCAAGTTACCCCATTGTGAATGCTCACCTTGACCCGCTCGTCGCTACTAAACCCATCCAACTGGTTCAGCAGCTCCAACATGGTCCTTTGCACCTCACGGTCCCCGCTCTTGTCCGAGTCGAACCGCTTCGTCCCGATGGCGTCCAGCTCGTCGATGAAGATGATGGCGGGGGCCTTTTCCTTGGCGAGCGCGAAGGCGTCTCGGACGAGTTTGGCGCCGTCGCCGATGAACATCTGTGAGAGTTTTAGCGAGTCGCATTGTGTCAGAACCACGAGCACGGGGAGGAGATACGAGAGTCAACGCACCTGTACGAGTTGAGGCCCCGCCAACTTCAAGAACGTCGCATTCGTTTGCGCCGCACATGCTCTCGCCAACAAAGTTTTTCCGGTCCCCGGCGGCCCATACATCAAGCATCCTATTCCAAATACCAAACTCATCAATTATCCCTCCCCGCTCTTCCCATACCTCGGGGTCCACTCACCCTTCGGCGGTCTAATCCCCAACTTCTTGAACCTCTCCGCCTGTGTCATGGGCAGCACAATCGCCTCGACCAGCTCCTCGATCTGCTTATCCAGCCCGCCGATATCGTTGTAGTCCTCTGTGGGCTTCTCGTCGACTTCCATGGCCTTGACGCGCGAGTCGTATTCGGCGGGAAGCATGTCGAGGATCAGATACGAGTCTTTGTTCACGCCGATCAGGTCGGCGGGTTTCAGAGCGTTCACGTCCACGAGGCCCACCATGGGGAGGAAGACGGTCTGAGAGGGTGGGGTTGGTGGTCGGGTGAATGGAGAACCGAAGTTAACGGAAAGGGGAACAAGGAGAGAGACTTGTCCTTCCACATCTTCGAGTTCGGTTTGCAGTACGACTCCCCGCTGCCCACACGGCACAGCTTTCCCAAGAGTAGTTCGGCAAGGTCCGTTCCAGTCCTCCCATCCTTTCCTCAAAACGTCCTTCACTAAATGCCACCCCCGACTGTCAACTCACCTGCCTCGTACTCGTTTTAATCACCGCGCACTTCCCCTTTCGCTGCGCGTCCAGGTCCACGTTGGCGCCTTCCTCTTCCTCGTCATCGTCGGGAGCCATTTCCATAATCTGTGAGAGGCAGAGAGACGGTGGAAGGTGAGTGGGTGAAATGAAAAGCAAGGAGAACGAGAAAAACGTTAGAAAAACAGTAAAGGGGACACCGTATGGGTGGCTTTCCCGTCGTTTGCCTTCGCGATTTTGGAACATCATTTCATTACCGAATATCCATCTTCCGTTCGACTCGCGCCACCAAGCCAGCCCAGATGCCGTTCCCCACGTCTTCACAGCCTAAATTGTCGGCCTCTTCCGTCGCACTGGCCGTGTCGTTCAGCTGAGAGTCCCCTTGACGATTTTCCCCTCCACCTTGCTACCGCGTTCCACTCACCTCGACGACGTTGGAAACTAGGTACGGAAGCTGTTTGTTGAGCTTGATCTTTTCTTTATTGTCCTTTATCCGCTCCTTCTGCGCCGCGGTTTCGTGCGATAGCCGGTTCATTTCGGATTTGAGCACCTGGCGTCGTTGGGAACACCCGGACGCCATACGACGGAGCACCGTGGCAATTTCGCATTGTTTTCATGCGAATTCAAAGAAGCGATGGGCAGGTCAGGACACAACTTCACTCGCTTGGCGCTGTTGGCTGCACCCACCTTTATCTCGTTTTCCAGCAGCCGGGTCCTGTTTGCAATCTCGTCGGTCGACATCCGCAGAATTTCTGCTCCGACTGTGTCCTCCATCGCTACATCCTCGAGTGCGGTCGCCATTGGGGGTTTGGTGGTATCTTGCGCTAGTTGTGTGGTGAGGGAGTGTGACCAAAGTCACTCTAGAAACCAAGGCAAATGTGACAATCCCTCACTTGTTGCCTGTAATGTTCAACTTCTGTCATTACATTAGAAAAAAGGAAGCGCTGTGTGATGTATTTTTTGGGGAAACCAGTCCCATTTATTCAATTCGTCACAACTGTGCAATGGATACATCACCACATTTACATCACAGCAGCGAAGCTCCAATACTTCAAATTATGTTGGACCGCACATAATCCAAAATTGCTTTGAACCCGGCCCAATTCTCCTCCCCCGTCGCCACAATCTGGGACGGCGGGAGAATGAAACCCTGATCGCAAACGCAAACGTTGTTACCCGTATCACAAGAAAGCGGTGCGGTATGAAGGCCACACGTACCGTAGCGGTGTCTGAAGAGGACGGTCGAAGTTCAATAGTGTACGAGTACACGCGGCCGTTGGTCCGGTCTTTGGTTACTTGGGTGTTGACGGATTCGTCCCACGCGTAGTCGACGGCGGTGCCGGTGGCAGGATAGACTGGAAGGGGGAGAAGGGTGAACTGGTGGGATGGGGGACCATTGAACATGGGAAATGGTTCAACAGTAGACTCACGTTGTAAGGCAGCTGAAGAGAAGCGACGAGTCGTACCACTGCCATCAATACTTGCAAAACAAACAACCACCTCAAACACCAAACTCACTCTGACTCGTATACGTCCTGCCCGATTTGACCGCAATCGCCGCCGCGCCGGCGTCTCCCGCCGCCTTGAGCTTCGCGGCCTGCGCCGAGGGGATCGCATAGTTGTACCCGGGCGGACGCAGGAGGAGCTGCGAGTAAGAGTGGTAGTCGATGGACAAGATGGCCGATTTGAGCGTGTTGACAAAGTTGGATGTGATCACGCGGGATTCGGGTTCGGACAGCGGAGAGGGGCCTTGGTAGTCTTCGGCTGAGGGTGTGGTGGAGGCACCGTCGGGGTCCTGTTTGGTTTCGACGAGTATTGTTAATAAATACGGTTATAAATGTAACACAATTCACAAAAGGTTAGGACTTACAGCTCCCCATCCTTTGGGATAGTTCCTTCGATAGCAGATACTCGTTTCACACCGCAGAGCAAATTCAGTAAAGCTTCAACTCACTCACCTGTTGAGGTCCACCCCAACAGCACTCGATGACGTCACAGCCCGTCTCCTATTCTTCCTCCACAGCCTATCCGTAGTCCAACTGTACTCATAGCCATCTGGGTTTACCACGGGCACCACAAAAAGCTCGGTCGAATTCAACGTCCTGACCGCCCACGCATTGTCGGGATCGGACGGGTTGGAGTACGCGGAGACGAGCTTGTAGGCGATGTACTGCACAGTCGACCCAGCGACCCACTCGCGGGCGTGAATCAGCCCTTGGATGTATACTTGCTTGACAGCCGGGTTTGTGCGGGTACCGATACGCACTTGGAAGAGGTCCCGCCCTTGGAAGGATTTCCCGATCGACGCGTTGACGGAGACGAGGGAGGGGTACTGAGTGGCCATGGAGTTGAAGAAGCCGAGGATGTCGGCGAAGCGGTCTGTGTGGGGTGGGTGGACGTTGGTGAAGTTTCGTCTTGTGTTTTTTTTGGGCGACGAATGCACCAAGTTTCATTCGGATACTCACGGTAGGCGGTGAACCATGTTGCAGGATCGTAGACGCCTGTTTGTCGCTTTGTCAGACCTGCGACCTGTTTTCAAAGTCGGTTGCATATTCTCAGCCGATGTCAACAGCTGGTGGCCGGAGACGTGTATCGTCCTGATCAAATGCAACGTACCTGGAGAGCTTGTGCATTCTCATGCGCCTCCGCATCAATACCAGCTTGAATGTTATTGTTCACAATCGTCACAGTGCCGCCAGGTGCACCAGCCGCGACGGCTTCCTTCACGGCATCCAGGTCGTCGGGCGTGGGCAGGCGGACATCAATTGCGCGAGTTTCGTCAGCAAGGTTCACGACGCCCCACACGTCGAGCCCAAAAGAGTGGCGGAACTTGACGACCAAGGACGAGCTGATGGCGTCGGAGTTGGCGAGGGTGGAGGGGATCGTGACCCGAGCGAGCACTTGGTTGTCGTAGCGGACCCTGGGGGCGCGAGCTAAACCGAACAGAGGCGGATTAATTATTATTTGAGCGGATGCATTGCATGTTTGTTGCAAGGAAGTGTTGTCGGCTTACCTTGAATCGGGGCGGCGATGGTTTGCCAAGCCAAAACGGCGAGGAGGGTGACAAGTAGAGCGATCTTCATCGCAGAGATAGCGATACAGATCGTGGTTAGAGTAACTCGCGAGAATCGGCCTTGAAATACCGTCGAAACCGCATTTTTTGTGGGCTTTGACGCGATAAAGGTGACCCTGAAGGGCGAAGACCCCCGCTGAAGATCACACTTTCATTATTCCAGGGTCGGTCCGCAGGAAAGTGAGACAAGTGGGAGAAATTATCAATGAATGCAAGCTTTGGCTGCTATGGGGGAACATGAAAAAGTTACTGTTTCGTCGTAATTAGATGAGTGACACCTGCCGATAACTCGAACTGTCGGCGTGTAACGCTCTTCCTGTGGGACCGATCTATGAATATCTCATGCTCTGATATTTTTCGTTATTCAAGCGAGTTGAATCGCGAAACCTGCTACAGGTTTTTCGATCTCCCCCTGTGATTCTCCGTCCCTGAAATTTGCCGAGCGGATATGAGGACGCCCCTGCACACGATCGCGGTCGCCTGCTACGCACATGAGAATCAATCAACACGCAGCGGCGTTCTTCGTCGCTCTGCTGTGCGCGTGGGGGGTAACTGCTGCGCCGATCCACTCTGGTGAGTGACCAAGTCTCGATAGCGCGCGACCACTGATTCCTTAGAATCCGCTTCCCCAAATCGGATCCAAGTCCCCAAGGTCCGCTACGACGACCAGAAGCTCGTTCGCGTTGTCGTGCCAGCAACGCTTCCCGACGCAGAATCGCTCCGCTCAAACGTTGTCGTGGATCTCAAGTCCCTCCATTTAGACGTATGGGGTGTCACGGTGGTCGACATGGGCCTCGCGGTGGATGTCCGGATTCCCGACCGTGAAACTTACGAAACTGTTGCAGGACGCGTCAGGAGTCTCATACCCTCTGCAACAATGCAGGTTTTGGATTGGAATATTCAAGCGGCGATTGATGCTGAGAGTGATACAATGGTGAGCTTGCTCTGCAACGACTCATGAGTGGATGCTGACGAGAGATGCATTGCATGCATCCGCTGCAGAATTCTGCATTAACGAAGAGGCAGACGGGACAATACGATCCCAAGACGTGGTTCACTTCATACCGTATGTACACCCTCGACCTCCGTTAATGGTAGCCCTCACTTCTCCATCATCTTCCACCGGCGGCCTTCCTTTGCAGACCGATACTCCGAAATCGCCGGCTTCTTCACCTCCCTCGCCTCTTCCTACCCCACCCTCGTCTCCCTCAACACTTCGATCGGTAAATCCTACGAAGGCCGCGACCTCTTCATGGCCCGCATCGGGACCCGCACAAACCCAAATGTCAAACAAGTCTACATTCAGGGCCTCATCCACGCCCGCGAGTGGGTCGCCGGATCTACCGTGCAATACTTGTGCTACAAGCTTGCGTCGGCGTATGCTAACGCCTCAAGCCCGGACCATGCGTGGGCTGTCAAGACGTTCAATACAACCGAGTTCTATGTGGTGCCCGTGGTGAATCCGGACGGGTATGAGTATACGTGGACGTCAGATAGGCTTTGGAGAAAGAATAGAAGGAGAGCAGTTTCGTCGTCCACTGCGGTTGGAGTGGATCTCAACAGGTGTGTGTGAATGCTTATATTAGACTTCGCCAAACCTGCATTCACGGAGCTCAACCTGTTGACTCGCTTCCAACCCGATCCAGAAACTACCCAGCAGGCTGGGGAACGGTGCGTACTGCCTATTCTCTCGCGAAGTCGGTGCAACAACAAGATCCACATCTGACCTTCATAATTAATCCTCACACACCAACACAGGACCCAAACGGCGCCTCCACCACTCCTTCCGACGAGGATTATCAAGGCCCCTCCCCGCTCTCCGAGCCCGAAACGAAAGTCGTGACGTACAACTTCCTCTCCACCCTGCGCTCGGCCGTTCTCGCGATCGACTTCCACTCCTATTCACAGTTGATCCTCCGATCACCTGGGTATAATTATGTGGTCCCTTCGGATCAAGCGGCCAAATTCAAGGCGGCGGGTGATGCGGCAGCTGCGGCAATACAAAAGCAGTCGGGAAAGGTGTATACGAGTCAACGTGAGTGGTGGTGTCAGTGGTTGGGGACACGGCTTGGAGATGGAGGCTGACATCCACTCCTACTTGATAGCCGGTACAGCACGCAAGTATCCCCCCACCCCACCCCGCCGAAACCACACCAGAACTCATTTTCACGCTCCCCCTCTTCTCGTAGTGTATCCCGCCACAGGCTCCGCCGACGACTGGGCCTACAGCGCCGACACCGACGCCAAAGTCACGCAGGACCGGCAGGGTAAAGGGCGCGTGTTCTCGTACACGATCGAGCTGCGCCCCTCATCGTCTACTTCTTCTGTAAGTTTCACTTCGAGTATGGCCTAGTTCCCTTTTTGGTTCGGTAATTGGATGATTTTGGCAAACTTTGACTTCGGCAGGGCTTCGTGCTTCCCCCGGCAAAGATCGTACCCGCTGGAGAAGAGATTTGGGCAGCGGTGAAGGTTATGGTCGACTATGTGATGGCGAATATCATCTAAGTTTAAAGGGGCTCTTCTTTTTATTAGTTTATGAGACTGTAAATGTCTTTTGTGATGATTTTTGTGGAATAGGGTGGATCCGATCCACTGTTGTCAGAGGCCACAGTGTTGAATATGGTGCCGAGGAGAAGAGTCGGGCAGCTTAAACAATCAGATTGATTGTTAATCGTGTGGCACTTCTTCAAAAAGACACTTGACGTTTATATAGCTGTATCAAGAGCTCTCGCGTTTTCTGGAACGTCCCCGACCCACCGCCTCCCCGTAACTCCCTGCGCACCGAGCACGTCTCCTGATAATTTGTGAACCGACTTGGGAGTTGTTTCAACGAAGTACACCAAATGATATTCTCAAAAATACAGATACATATACAAACAAGATTCAAAACCGTCATGACGACAGAATATTAGAAGCTCCTATTAGAGACCATGTTTCACCCCCACATTATACTTCAGAACGACGCTCCGGGCGCCGGTGCCACCGCCTCAGCAGCAGTGGGGGATTAGACCGCTGGTCAAGTTCACTGACACTGGCAGTGCTCCCAAGGACGTGGGACTTGCGGGGGAGGTCGATGGTGTTGCCATCGTCTGCGGAGGTAACGAAGGGTACGGGACGGGCTGAAAATGGGAAGTAGGGATGGCGGGATGAGGTGCAAGAAAGCCCGAAAGGATAGAAACGAGATGGCACAGTGATCCTGGGTGGACACATCCGGAACAATAACGAGTGCGTGCATCGTACACACTATGGGACGTCCTGCGTACCCTGGCGCAAGCAGGCGGTGATCCCGTACATATATCCGAGTGTCCAGATATGCACCACCCAAAGACCTTTCAACCAGTCCAAAGAACTCACCGTGAGCGAGACCGAGCAGCATAAAGCAGATTGCGATTATCACTGTGGCGAGGGAAGGGTATACGGGGTAGGTCGTTGAGTTCCTGCACAGGTTCAACTGGCCCAGAACAGAAGGAACTCACGAGCAAGAGATAATTTCATGGTGAGAAGGGGTGTGCGTAATGGTTTGTACGGTCGGGAATAGAATCAATGGATTTGTGGTGCGAGTGTGTGCTCCGGACCAAGTATCTTGCTCGAATGTGTACCAAGAGTGACAGGGCGGGCTTTACATATAGACGGATTACAACCACGGTCCCGGTCCCGTCAGGGCCGATTTCCCGCCCCTTCCCTGGGGAGGCAAAGGGTGGCAAGGAAAGGTGGGCCGAAGAAGTGAGATATTTTGGTACGGTTGCAGCGAAGCAACAACGGGACGATTCGCGTCTTTCCGGTCGATCCCGTGTCTCTGTAACACAAGCATCCTGGACCCATTGGTAGGTTTGTGCGCACCTTTCAGTCCTGTCCTGGGGGGCAGAAGTCCTCAGGTGTCAGTTCCCCAATTTTTGCGACAGGGACGTGAAAGGGAGACTTCTCTTCTGTCGCGCAAAGAGAAGAAAAATAGCTGTGCGGTGCCACAATTCAACTCCAAGCTTCTTTGAAGTTTATGGCGATGCTCCGGTTTCCACCAACCTGACCTAATGAGATCGTTTGTTTTTGCCTGGCAGCAGATGTTTGTACCTGGCAGCAGACTACATCAAGTGTAATCAAGTATGAGTCACGTAAATATTTGCTGACGCCATACATTCCATGGGCGTCCTGATTGGCCTTTCCAGCGCATGCTGCGAGACAAGTTCGAAGGCGCAAACGTTTGGGGGTGAGCCAGGAGGACGACGTAGACTCATATTCACTGCTCAACGTTGCAGTACTGGTACGTTTTCGTGAAGCTGTATTTTGACAGCACAAGGTGACATGTGTTTGCTGTTGACGTTAACATCGGCTCGTTCTCACCAAAAAGGAAGGGGAAGGAAGCGACGCCATGAACCACACTACTTCTGAGAGGTGAAACTACACAAAAATAACGACTCGATGGGACGGCAGACGAGTCCCCGCCCGGAACCATGGACGCAGATAACTTAGAAGTGGAGAGGGGAGAGCGAAGTGACTGAGAAAGGAGGTCCAGTTTTCAAGATTTCAATGACACTTTTTTCAGAAGTTGTTTTGCCCTCAGTGAAAGACTTTCAAAAACAACTGGGAAAAGACTACTTTCAGTTGGAGACTTCAAAAACAGCTGGAACTAGACTACTCCAACCGCGGTCCTCAATCATTTCTTCGCTTGCGTCTCCTTCATGAACTTCTCAGCAGCAGTGCGTCCTTTCATTCCCACGAGACTATTTTGCAAAGTCTTTATTAAACAGAAAGTCAAATGTCCGCCCGTCGTAAAAATCTCCCTTGCGATCTAACAAGTACGCTTTGAACATACGACTCCCCTTCGCCTCGAGGTGGAGAAATGCCTTTCCAGTTGGCGGCACAACTAGGGGGTAATCGCATCAATCGTGGTTACATGTGTTTCAAGAAAGGCAACAACAGCGAGTACGTACTTGCCCCAGCAATCGACGTGACCCTCTCCCTCGTCCCCATATCCACAATAGGCGACAACGCAGTCTTCCTCCCCAGTAAGGAATAGTTCTCGATCTCGGCTCTCTTCCCGCCATCCAGGAGCGTGAGCTTCCTCACAGACCGCCGCGCAAACCCGTGCGCAATCAGCGGCATCCCCAGCCCCAGCACGAAGAACATCCCCGCGTACAGCTGCCGCTTCCACTCGGGCGCCAGAACGGTCCGCTTTTCCATCACGGCGGGTTTGCCCCCGTCGGCTTTCACGACCACGACGGGTTCCTCTTCCGTCAGGGCCACCAGGGTGAGCGATGCCGTCGATGCCAGCCATGTGAAGATGGACACCCCGCCGGCATAGGCGAGGTAGTAGATCTTGGTGTTTCCAGGCGGCGCGGTGTAAAGGACGTGGGGGTACGTGAGAGAGGACAAGGATGGAAGGGACAAAGGCTTGCGGTAGGCCCTGTTCGCCATAGGATAGAGAGATTTCGTGATGGCAGGGGAGTAGGAGCGGCTGGATGTCGTGGGTATTGGGCGATTCGATGGATCTTTGTGAAATCAAGGACGCTTTGGTCACTTTTTCCAACAGGGTGACCGCAAGCATTTGACTTCAAAGGAGTACGTAAGCTGTAATCAAGGAAGTTTTCTGGTACAAACTAAGAACTTTCAAGGTTTAAAGTTTCCCCGCCAACGCTTTTTTCCCTTTCTCAATCATTGGCCTGACACCCATCTGGAAAGGTCATTGAAAGTACGTTCAGTGATATCCCATCGCCGAAAGCACCCGATGTTAACACGATACTCACCAATGCCTTGTGAGATTCCTCGAACCCTTTGACAGTTTTCATGTCGTCCAGCCAGCGGCTTACGTTGGGGTAAGGCGTGAAGTCGAAGAGCTCGACGAGCTGGAGTTGTCCGACGTCGGCGTGGACCTGCGGGTGGAGAAGTGATCCCAGGGGAGAGAAATGAGATGATTGTCGGAGTGAAGAATGTATGCACTCACGGCGAAATCGGCGAGACTTGGCTTGTCCGAGAAGGTCGCGAGGAACTTGTACTTGGAGAGGTGCTTATCGAGAATCTTGAGAGCAGCGCCGGACTGCCTTTTGCGGTCGTTCAGCGTATCAGCGGAGAACTTGAGGTCTGGACGCATGATTGGGGCGAAATACGCAGACTGGAGCGATGAACGACATCGGATTGAATTTAAAACATCGTTTCTTTTGTCCACAAGTCGAAGAAACTTACGGTCAAGGTTCGCGAGTTGAGATGGTGCCAGTGCAGCCATTTTTGCACTTCAGCCCGTTTCGCAGCGTTTTCGCGCCCAGGACCTGATGGATAGACGTCATCCCACCCTCTTGTCTCTGCAAGGTAAGTAATGATGGCTCCCGACTCGGCGACAACGATGTCTCCGTCTCGGATCGTCGGGACAGTTCCCGCAGAGTCTTTCAGCGAGGAATCGATTACTTGTACCAGGCAACGAGCCGATCGAAGACTTAAACTCACAAAGCTCATCCTCGTACTCGGGGGTGCGACTTCCTCCCTTTTTCTTCGAGCCGGGCATCACCATCTTGTATTTGAAGGGGACATCGTGGAGCCGAAGAAGCCAGGTGACTGTGCGGCATGGCTGCGAGACATCGAGGCCGTAGACGGTGAGCTCGGGGGCAGACATGCTTCCGGCGGGAACTGGGAGACCGAAATGCCGAGCGGCATCAAATGGGGAAACCTTACCGTTTATCCGTCTCCGTTTGCAGATACCGACTTGCACTAATAACGAACAGCACTCCATTCTCATCCTAGCTGCTCACAGGCTATATTAGGAGGTTGATTTGCTAGCTCCTATTCCATCGAGACAAATGTGGAAGCTGTCATAAAAGAAACTAACCAAAAAAGCATTCGTTGCATTTTACTTCATCTTTAAATGCACCAATTCCAAATTCCGCTGGTCAAAAATACGGAGTGAGTCAACCAGTCACGTGACCCATTTTTCGAGACTCAGCCTTGTCCAAGTCCCCTCCTCGACCGTTCAATCCTCCCCTTCCCCATGCAATCCCTCGCATTCCGCCGCGCCGTCGCCGCCGTTGCACAAAGGAGAGCGTTCTCCGCCGCCCCGCGAGTCCGTGAGTATCGATGGCGACCGTGGGGCGAGAGGCAGGAGGCGGAGTGGCGGGGCGATTTTTGAGGGGGTGGGAGGAGAGTAGGAGAGGGAGGAATGAAGTAATGGAGTAATGAAATCGGTAGGGAGGGTGGGTGGGGCCGCGGGGGACGATTTTGGAGCATGGGAGGAGTTGGTTGACTGGCAGGAGAAATATTGGACCGGCGCGTTCAATCCGCCACGTTTCCGAGACGACCTTCGAATGAAAGAAATCGTAGAAATGATGGACGCGATTCATTGGACTGGCCTTCGTCGGAAGCCTGGGGGATGGACGAGGAATGGAATGCATGCTGGCAACAAAAAAGGAAGAGCATTCTCCAACGAAAGAGACCCCTCCGAAGTTGCATAAACCCAACCAACGAACCCTCCCTCTTATTTCTTTCCCCTCCCACCCCCAGTCGCCGGCGCCCCCTCCGGCTCTCGCACCCCCACCCGTCTGGACGAAGGCTTCATCGAGGCCGACGCCTCGACCGGAATGCCCACTCCCTTCTACACCAACCTCCCCGGCCCCTCAGAGCCCGGCAAAGTCCCGACCAACCTCGAGGTGGCCGTTGGTCTGGAGCGGTACGAGTACCTGGAGACCCTGGACGGAAAGGTGCCCTTCGAGTCCCTCCTCCCGCTCATCGTGACCGAGCACAAGCCGACCAAGAAGAACCCCTTGGTCGTGTCGGGGATTGACGAGGAGGCGTATGTGGCGTGCACGGGTGGGTTTAGGGTCGGGTTTGGGTGATGTGGTGGAGGACAAGGACTGACAACGCTAACAACACGCAACGCAGGTTTCCCCGCCGACGCGCACGAACCCATCTGGCTAACGCTCAAGGACAATGGCTACGCGTACCGATGCCCCACTTGCGGAGGTGCTTACAAATACAACCAGGTTCGTTTCCCCTTTCGCTCATTTCCACTCACCCATTGCCCTCACACTCTGCACCGCCTAGGTCGGAAAGGGCCACGGCGGACATGGACACCACTGAACTCTTTGTGTTCGAGGAGGGGGTGGTCAGGGTCGAGTCTGGGTTGACGTTGAATGACGATTGACTCATGCGGTTTGTTAGTATGTGTACCTAGTCGTGGCAGTGTAAAGAAGCCAACACGATGCGTCGAAATGCACTTGGTGCTGGTCGCGGTCCCGTTTTGATTACATTTTGGACAATATTTACATTTCGGCGAACAACGTCACCCAACAACAGTCTACGTCCTCTGGCCCGGCCCGGAATACACGCTTCGATCTGCAACCGCACACATCATCAGTCAACCACTGCACACCACCCCCCACACAACCCCACACCTACAACACTCACCAACCATCCACTCCGGCCTCATATACGCCGCCCTACTTGTCGTCCACCCGGGCACGCCACCATCTTCGCGCTGCACAGTTCGCTTGGTGCGCGAAAACTCAATGTCATCCGGTCGCGTCGGACGATAGTGGGCAGTGGAGGCGCCGGGTGACGTGTACGCAAGCTGAGACTGTGTCGCCCAGGGCGTCCACGCTGGTCCGGCATGCGCACGTCCCGACTGTGACGTCGCGGTCGACCCGCCTGCTGCTGCGCCGGCGTCGAGGGGCATAGTATTCCCCAACGACACCTTGAACGCGTCCGCGCCTTCCTGCCTGACCTTGTTCGAACTCGGAACACCAGCCGGTCGTCTCTCTAGGACGCGTTCACGTTCTACGGCGTTCTGAGCCCGCGCCATTGCCGTCCTTGTCGTGCTTTCAAGAGCAAGACCCTCGCCCGACATGCCCGTACTCGTGCTCGTGCCCAGTGTGAAGTGCGACGCGGTTTGGTCCAGGGGTGGGTCGGCGAGAAGAAAGTGTGTGTCGTGTGCTACCGGGGCGTCCGAGTGGGACGCTGGCGCCGGGGCGGGGAACCGCGCGTGCGTCTCGGACCGCCACGAGGGCGGCTCCGTCCCGAACGTGACCGTGCTTTTCCTCGCACCGGGGGTGGGATGGGCATGGGTGGCGCCAGCTCCTACCATCCCCGCTCCTGCTCCCCCTCCCGCCCCTGCTCCCGTACGGCCCCCGAAATCCTCCTTGGTGACCGACCTCCCCCACCCCCCACCCCCACCCGCCACTCCCTCCGCGCCAACATCCCGCTCCATCTCCCCACCCAACCCCGGCACCGCCGTCCTCTTATTAAACTCCCTCCACCGTTCCGCCTCCCCCCTCGCCTCGGACCAAATCCCGCCGACGTCGTGCACGGGGTACGAGAGGCGGAACGTGGATGTTGTGCGGTCGGAGGGGTGCAGGAGGGAAGGGTCGTCGGTGAGGAGGGTGGTTGGGGGGTGAAGGGGGGGTGGCGGGTGGCGGGTGTGGGAGTGGGGGGATGGGGATGGGGTAGAGGACGTTTGGACGTGAGAGGGGTAGGAAGATGTGTACGAGGATGTGGGGATGGTGGTGGAGGTGGTGGAGCCCATCTGTGTGTGCGGCAAGACCGTGGTGTCCCGTCGAGGTTTGAACAGTGCGTTAGTGTGAGTACGTCAACGCGAAGACCAAAGAAGCACAAGCACCACCCCGGGCGCGCCCCGTACACCACAACTCACCAGAAAATGCACACTCCGATCATACGTCTTGATCTTCCCCGGATCCGCCTCTTGAACCTGTTTCCACGGCAGTGGTACTTCCGCCTTATCCCGCGCGTCCTTTCCCTCCTCTCCTCCTGCCTTCACCTCCTTAAAGTTTCCGGCCCTTCCGTTCACTCTTACTTCGGAAGGATCCACAAACACATCCCCCGTGACAGTCCGCCACCGCTCGTCCGGGCACGTGGGAAGGTCGGGCCAGGAGAGGAATTCGGGGCGGGTGAGGCGGTCCGTGTGTGTGCCAGCCCCATGGGTTGACATGGATGTGGCGTCGTGAGATGACAAGCCACCGGCAGCAGTTGGTACCGTGGTACGTCCAGCACCTGAGCTTGCGCTTGCTCCTGCACCGCCACGAAACGTACCCCTCGTCACACTCATCCACCTGGTCCCCTCATCCTTCCCCTCACCACCGTGCTCTCCTTCACCCCCACCAAACGACACATGCACAGTCCTGGGATCCTCATACCCTTTCACGCCCGTACGCGCCGTGAAGGGCGTGACGAGGTGGGCGGCGTGTGAGGGGAATGAGGAGGTGTATGAGGTTGTCGGGGAGGAGGAGTCGTGGGTGGGAATCGGGGGGTGGAGCTTTGAATGGGACGAATTCAAAGGAAGGGCGAGCGTGAGATCGCAGATGACGACTGAGAACTACTTCCTCCTGCAGCTCGACTCACGGCAACCCTCTTGATGGGCAAGGTGGGCTCGCTGAGCGACTTTACGGTGAAATCTGCCTTTGTGACGCTCCTTTCGCCCTTGAACCCCTCTCCAGTACCCTGTGGTGCTGCGTGAGACTGTTTGAACCACGTCGCAACTTTGGCGCGGGTGGTAGAGTACGTACGAGTTGCATGCGTTCGAAATTAAAGTTGTCAACACAGGCATCTCCACCCCCCACCGGACAAAGAGAGGAGCACTCACGCTCCGCAGCCTTGCGTCTCGTCTCGTGCGCGGACGCCGGCTGGCCCGCGAACGTTGCCCGCGACGTCGAGATCCACGGCGGGAGTTGCTCGGCGACCCATTCGATGTTGTTGCGTGCGAGGGGTGCGTCACGGCGTGGGTGCGCTGCGGTCGTAGTGTGCAGAACATCTCTGAGACNNNACCCCGGCGCAGAGTAAGACAGTCACGCACCTTCTCTCGCGTTCCCGTACAGCAGCNCTCTCCTCGCCATCACGGCGTCCGCCCGCGTGTCGACGTCTCCCACGCCCGCATCGCGCATCGCACTCCGTCGCGGCATCGCTGCGTGTGCTGCTGATTCGGTGTT